>JAKZJZ010003024.1:0-11560 GCA_022702705.1 Papilionanthe hookeriana x Papilionanthe teres | reverse complement strand
CGAGAGAATTAGCGGCAGAAGAATCAATATACTGGAGGGCCTCGAGCTACATACGGACGTATTCTCGGAGTATGAACAACGACAAATCGTGGATTGCATCCGGGATTTGAAAAGAATGGGCCGAGCAGAGCCGCCTAAGGAAAACACATACTCGAACCCCGGAGATGGATGCCAGTGGAAGGGAAGAATCACAATACAATGTGGATGTCTGTTATAACTTCGCGGAGGACGGAAAGGTAACCCACCGGGATACTCCGTCATGGCCGAGTGGACCCAATGCCATTAGTCATTAAAAGGATGGTAAAAAGAATGATAACATGGAGGATACTGCCAGCAGATTGCATACCCAACAGTTGCATCATCAACATTTACAAGAAGGGTGACTGTATACCCCTGCACATAGATCACCACGACTTTGTCAGACCTTTCTGCACAGTCTCTTTCTTGAACGAGTGTAACATCATGTTCGGATCCGACCTCCGGATAACGAGCCCGGGTGAGTTCCGAGGGCCGGTAAAGATACCATTACGGTAGGTTCCGTCATGATACTAAAGGGCAACGGAGCGGATGTCGCTAAGCATTGCATACCAGGAGTACCAGGTGAAGCGGATCTCGGCTACTTTCGAAGAATGGACGACGGGAAAGCACCTTACCACTTCCGGCCTGGACTCGGAGTTAGAGAGCCTCCGCCTTACGAGCTGTGAGTTACATGGAAAATATCACACCTCCAACGTACATCCATACGGCATCCTTGCCAAGGATGGCTTGGAAGGTGATGTTATTGACCATGTACCTTACTATTTAGACATGGATTTTTGACAGATACCCTTTTGGATGGATCAACAAAGATCATACATAGTCCGTTTTGAGTCTATATGGATTGTATGAGATGTATTCCAGATCGAGTTGTATGATGTATCTTCAACATGATTGGAATGAAAGTGACCATGTCACATTTTTGGCCTTCACCTCTTTTGTGCAAATTGATCTGGAAACGCCATTAAAAGTTAAATGAACTTCGAACAAAGAACGAAAAGAAACAAAAAGAATAAAAGAAAACTTTCCTTAAAATCTAAAAAATGATAAACTCCAAATTCACGATAAAATAAAATTTGAATCGATAAAAGACAAACAAAATGACCACAAAATCTCAATCAAATTTCAAATTCAATCTTTCCAAATTTCAAATCAAATCTCAATCATATTTCAAATTCGATCTTTCCGGATCTCACATCAAACCTCGACTCAAATTCAAACTTACCCTTCCAAATCGAAGTCCAACCCGTTCTACTCTCTCCCTTGTCTGGGAAGGAAGCGGTTGATTCCATTGACACGGATCGAATCTGATGGCGAGGAATCACATTCAATCCAAACCAGCAACTTTCAATCAACTCTTCTGAATGGGATATGCAACATCTACATATTCCCTCCTAATCTATTTCCTTCCATGAAAGTCTTTTACAACTTTCATGAAATTCCCGAAACACCAAAATTCCACACTTTTCAAATCAACATTACAAATCGTTGCAAAGTCAATTATACATCAAAATCAACTTTTTGAGGTTGAGGATTTTACATCCGATACCGCACTGCTTTAGGATTCTTTCCCTATTGCACCGAAATACATCAAAATCAACTTTTCGAGGTCGAGGATTTTACATCCGAGACCGCACTCGCTTAGGATTCTTTCCCTATTGCACTCGAAATACATCAAAATCAACTTTTCGAGGTCGAGGATTTTACATCCGATACCGCACTCGCTTTAGGATTCTTTCCCTATTGCACCGAAATACATCAAAATCAACTTTTCGAGGTTGAGGATTTTACATCCGATACCGCACTCGCTTTAGGATTCTTTCCCTATTGCACCGAAATACATCAAAATCAACTTTTTGAGGTTGAGGATTTTACATCCGATACCGCACTCGCTTTAGGATTCTTTCCCTATCTGCACCGAAATACATCAAAATCAACTTTTCGAGGTCGAGGATTTTACATCCGAGACCGCACTCGCTTTAGGATTCTTTCCTATTGCACCGAAATACATCAAAATCAACTTTTTGAGGTCGAGGATTTTACATCCGATACCGCATCGCTTTAGGATTCTTTCCCTATTGCACCGAAATACATCAAAATCAACTTTTTGAGGTCGAGGATTTTACATCCGATACCGCACCGCTTTAGGATTCTTTCCTATCGCACCGAAATACATCAAAATCAACTTCTCGAGGTTGAGGATTTTACATCCGAGACCGCACTACTTTAGGATTCTTTCCCTATCGCACCGAAATACATCAAAATCAACTTTTCGAGGCCGAGGATTTTACATCCGAGACCGCACTCGCTTTAGGATTCTTTCCCTATTGCACCGAAATACATCAAAATCAACTTTTTGAGGTTGAGGATTTTACATCCGATACCGCATCGCTTTAGGATTCTTTCCCTATCGCACCGAAATACATCAAAATCAACTTCTCGAAGTCGAGGATTTTACATCCGAGACCGCACCGCTTTAGAATTCTTTCCCTATCGCACCGAAATACATCAAAATCAACTTTTCGAGGTCGAGGATTTTACATCCGATACCGCACTCGCTTTAGGATTCTTTCCCTATTGCACTCTGAAATACATCAAAATCAAATTCTCGAAGTTGAGGATTTTACATCCGAGACCGCACCGCTTTAGGATTCTTTCCCTATTGCACCGAAATGCATCAAAAATCAAATTCTTGAGGTTGAGGATTTTACATCCAATACCGCATTGCTTTAGATTCTCTTCCTATTGCAATGAAGCACACCAAATCGAGCTCTTGAGGTTAAGGATTTTACATCCGATACCACATTGCTCTGAGATCCCTCCTCATTGTAGTGATTCAATCCAATCAATTCAATTTTCTTTTGAGGTTGAGGATGTTACATCTAAAACCGCAAAATTTCAATTTTCATTTCAAATCAAATCCCTTCAAAATTAATCTTAACAAAACTTCAATCTAAATTGAAACTCAAGTCGAAATCGAATTCACACATCAAAACTTAAACTGAAACAAAATTTAAATTGAAATTTCCCGGATCTTGTGATTTGGAATTCACCTCCTTTTCCTTTCCCCGCGAGAGTTCAGGAATCTCCGAGCCTTAGAGATATACTCGACACTCCCCAGCGGAAATTCTTCTACTTCGTCCTAAGTTTGTCACTTGGACATCCGTGTTGGTTTTGTTGATCTTTTCGGTCAACGCCAATACGCGCGTGTGCTTCGGTTAAGACACCACACCTATCAGGGGTCCATTTGTCGATCTCATTTTCGATGAGGTCTTCTCTTCTTCTCTTTAGTACTCGGGATCTAGCCTTAGGCCTTTCCTTCGACTATCTTAGAGGACTAGAATCGGGATCCACCATCTAGAATTTCAAACCACTTCTTAACTCCCTGCAAACTCCACAAACTTGACTGTAGACCCCTAATCACCTAGAGGGTTGAAATCAAGTGTGGGAGTTTAAAGGATGAGTTCCTATAGGACTCTTTGGCCTTAGGACTGCCCTGGGTGGCCTGGTCTAGTGGAGGGGCTGACTTACACACACACTACACTCATACACTACACTTCCATACACCTCCTAAAACCCCACCTATACCTAACTTGACCTCCTGACTCATGTAAGTGATTCACATGGAAGGTCCTTAACCCCTAAGCCCTCGAGCTAAGAGGTTAGGAACAACATAAGTGAATGCCTCAAATGAATCCCTTCATGGCTCATATGGGCTTGATGTGGCTTCATGGCTCAACCAAAATGATTTTATTCCACTTATATTCACCCAATCTTCAATTTTCCAAATTTTCAATTTTTGACCCCGGACCCTACACCCGCCTAACCTACCAAATGCCCTCGAAACTACCCAAAATCTCCAAAATCACCTAAATTACTCAAAATTCCTCAAAATCAATCTTAAACATTCCCACATCACTCAAATTGATCATTCATAGCCAAAAATACCAAAAATTCCAAAAATACCTCCCAATACCCTCCAAATACCCAAAATGCCCCTCTTAGCCAAAAAAATCCAAAAATTCAGAAAATTCCCAGAAAATTCTAGAAAATCCCAAATATTCCCAATTTTATTTTGTTCAACTACACCATGGGCCAATTTTGTCAATTTACCCCACTTTTGTCAAAACCCCCAATTTGACCCATTTTAACCCAAAGTGAACCCAATGTCAAACCAAACCTACCCAATTGACCCAAATTCTGGTCCAATTCAATTCTAAACTTCAATTCAACAGCCCCAACACCAATCTAGACCAAATCCAAGCCCAATTTGATTGGCATTGGGATCCAATTTCACTTTTGGCCTTAAAGCCCAATTTGGACCCATGACCCAAATTTAGCCCAAACTCACCCAATTCAACTCCAATTAACCCCAAATCTTTTCTAAACCTTCCTTAACATCCCCATAAACAAAACACTAACATGATTTGCCTAAAATTTAGACCCAAACCCCACTCAAATTCAACCCAAAATCAAAAAGCCCAATTTCGACCTAAACCTAAACCTAGCCCAAATAAACCCAAACTTCAAAATCAAAACCTAACCTAGGCCAAAACCTCTTTGAAACACTCCCATAAACATTTCCCAACATTAATTTTACATCAATTCCAACTCTAGCCCAACTTTGGCCCATGGTAGCCCATTTTGGCCCACCTTAGCCTCTTTACCCAAAAGGCCCATATCCAACCCAATTCAAACCCAAATCACCTCAAATTTGTTTCAAATCACTCATGACACATCCATAAGCTAAACCCAACAATTATTTGGCCCAAGCCTTTACTAAAATTCCATCCCAGAATCCATTTTAAAATTCAAAAGCCCACTTTCCTAAACCATTTAAAAGCCCATCTAAAACCATTTCAATGAGCCCAAAATCTACCCTAAAGCCCACATGACATTTCCATTTGCCATCCATTTAATCAAAGCCATTCCCTAAGTTATAATCCCATCATCAAATAATTCCAAATCAAGCCTCATGCCAAATCACCCCTAAATACCAAAATTTTTCTTAAATCCATTTCCATGAAATCGACTTGACTTTTCCCAAGCCAAAGGTGAGCCATGAAGCCATGCATGAGCCACATGGAAGCCATGAGAGCCTCTTTACATGTCACCATGCCATTTTGGGCAAAAGGAGGAGACTCTTTCCTTAATTCCTAAAGGTGATTAACCACTCCCATGATTCCACTAAATCTTCCTTAAGCTTAATCGTACTTGGATGGTGATCATTCCCCACTCGATTAAGCCGACCTAAATCACTTTCTATACAGACCTAAACAAAGCCTTGGGTGGTGCACCTAGCCCAAATGGAGGGGTTGACCAATTTGAGCCAAAATAAGCCCTCTCCCATTCCATTCTAATCCAAGCCTTTTACACATGGCATTTGCCAATTGCCTACACTAAACCCTGCACCACGACCCACTCGAACAAGATGGTGACCAATGCACTGGCCGGCCACCACCGTGTCACCGGAAAACACCATGGCCGAGAGCTCACATGTGAGCCAACTTTGAATTCTCCTCGTCGAGCCGCCCCATGCCCAACGGCCACCATGGTCGTTCTTCCCATGCCCGGAGCAGTGTGATCCAAAGCCCTAACTCTCCCGGGAGGCCCTCCACCCTCTCCTATTTAAACACCACCCCCTCACGGTCATGAGAAGAGAGTTGCACAAACCTTGCCGAAACTCGCCAAAATTGTTCCAAACCCTTCTCCACCCTGTAGAGCAGCTGATCCCCGTGTCAATTTCCCCTAATCCCCACCGACAAAATCCAATTTCTCAACCGAAATTCCACCCAAAACCAGGACACTTCTCCACAGTGGATCAATCCTCAAATTGATTGGTCCTACACCTTCACTCGGACCAAGAGAAGGTGTCCACCAACGAAAGCCCCATCTCCGAGCCACCCGGCTTGTTCCGGACTCCAAAGGTTGTGATCGACCTTGGTGGAAATCACACCTAGTGCAATTCACCACATCCCCGGGCTTCATCCCTAGCCTCCCGCAGCTCCAACGAACGTGCCGAGCATCTCCGATCGAGGCTTCACCTCTCGGAGCTAAGGTATGGATCAATTCTTCATCCCGAGCTTCTAAACATTCTCCATTTCAAATGAGTCAATTTCAATAAACATTAGCCGTATAGATGTGTTCGTCTCTTCAAGACGAATCCATAGAGTATAAGAACATAAAAATCCATGGAGAATCGAGTGAGATCTTAGGGCTAGAAGGTGGACGGTTCTCGGGTTAGGAGGCTTGGGGACGATGAACGGATGCCGTTCATTTAATACACGCGCGGACGGACGGCTCAGATGGCGTCGGACGAGGAGATGATACATGAACCGCGGGCCGCGTGGCGCTGAGTCAGAAGGCGGCGTCAAATGGGAGCGCGCCGCGTGTGCATTTCGGAGATGCTAAGGTTGACGCGGCGCCGACTCGGATAAATAGAAAATTAGGGGTTTTCTAATTTATTTAATTCCCTAAACTTCAAAAATCCATATCTTTGTGTAGAAAAATCACAAAAATAAAATAAAAATACCCTCTCGCTCAGCTGAACGTAGGAGAATAATGTGGAAAAGAAATTAATTAGTTTTGTCCAAGTATTTTATTTTTAATTAATTATTTACTCCCCGCATTGTTTTAATTCTCCATGCATTCACACAATTCACCATGGCATGAGACCATAGGGCTTTTGAAGCCTCCGAACTTGGGAACATTCCCCGAATTTTCCAAGGTCGAGGCCACCTCTCGTGAAAAGTTATTTATTTTTCAAATGCATGTTGCCGTTTTGAGTATTTTAATTCCAAAAATTAGCATGTTGTGAAATAAATTCTAGGAAAATTTGGTGATGTTCCTTATGACCAGAGAACCCTAGGAAAAATAGGACTTGAGTTAATTCACTCAGATTAACCCAAATTGTCCTAAATACCCAAAATTGGACTTTAATTAATTAGAGTTAACCATAGATCAAATTGACTTGAAATCAATTCTCCACTGACCTTTAGGATCAGAGGAACCCACCATAAAAGTTTGAAGTTAATTGGACTTGGTTAGCCCTACTAAATGGGTTGATTAAGCCATTTAGTCATTTTAAACTTTAAAAATTCATAACTTTCAAAATACCTTTCCAAAATTCACCAAATTGGTTTTGGAGCCTCTCTGATGTCAGAGAAATTTAAGAAAATCAAAATTTCAATTTTCTAAAAAAGTTGATTTTTCATCATTATTTTAATATTTTAATAATTAAAAATAATAAAAATCACAAAAATAATAAAATTCACCAAAATGTCATATTTTGAAATTTAATCACTTAGGAACAAACCCTATATTTTTCTTAGGTCTATTTAATGAGATATTAAATTTTAAAGCCTTAGGGTAATTTTAAAAATTAAAAAAATGTATTTTCTAGCATTTTCACTAAAATAATTATAATAAATCAAAGAAAAATCAGAAAATTGTAAAATTTGGTTCTCTGGAACCCTTGATATCAGAGAGAATTTTAAAAATTATAAAATTCATTTTTCAACTTATATTTTATTTTTAAATTAATTAATACTCCAGAACTTAAAACAATTCTAATAAATAAAATATAATTCAAAAAATCACAAAAATTGGTCTAAGTGGTCCTCTGGTCATTAGGAATGTCCCATAATTTTCTTAAGGACAGAAACTTTCCCTTGGTCATATTATTAAATTTTCCTTGGAAATCCTTATTTTCCACCAAAAATAATTATATAAATAAATTAAATACAGAAAAATCACATTTTCTCCTCTAATGTCTTTATTGACATATGAGTGAAGTAACATAAAAATTTCAAGTTCATTTGAGCTCAATTTAGTGAGTTATGAAATTATTAGGCTTGAAGGGCAAAATGGTAATTAAAATCTTAACCCTTTAATTAAGACTTTAGGCTTAATGAAATTAATAGGCAAAATATTTGATTTTAACTTGATTTGGATGATTGAAATTTAGATAATTAAGGGGTAGAAACCTACTAAACAATTTAAAACAATTTCAATAAACCTTAATTAAATAATTAGTTAAATTTGGAAGAATAATAAAATTGGAATTATTAAAATAGGGATATTATTAGGAGGAGATTTATTCTTTAATTTAAAAATCCCTAAATTAATCATCCCAATAATATTTAATTCCTAATTAAAATGATAATCCAAGTTTAAGATTTAAAATGCTAAAAGACTTAATCATTAAATTAAATTAAAGTTAAATTATTTAAAACAAATTCCTCTAAAATTAAAAATTAAATTAAAAATTAAGAATTAAATTAAACTAAATTAAATTAAATTAAATTAAATTAAATTAAATTAAATTAAATTAAATTATATTATATTATATTAAATTAAATTAAATTAAATTAAATTAAATTAAATTAAATTAAATTAAAACTAAATTAAATCAAATTAAATTAAATTAAATTAAATTAAACTAAATCATATTACATTAAATTAACTTAAGTTAAATTAATTTAAATTAAACCACATTAAATTAAATTAAGTTAAATTAAATTAAATTAAATTAAATATAAAGACATGAAGAATTCAAAAATAAATCTAAAATAACTTGAACACTATTCCAAACTTAAATCATTAATTTAACTTAAATTTGAATCACAAATCATTAAATATCATTTTCGCTCTTAGGAGCTTTTACTATTATAACTCCTAAATGGAGTATCAAGTGAAATGACACTTTACTCATAAGGATATTCAAACATCCTAATTCACCGAGCAAGAAATAAAACTTAACTCAAACACTCTGATGATTAATTCACTTGAACAATGAATTCATTTGGACTTAGGACAATTCCCGAAATATTGAAAGGATGTTTAAGATTCGTCTTAAACACTTCCTCAATATGATGGAATGTCCTTAAGAACAAATTGAGCTTAGTTGTTCTTGGGTGAAGAAAATCATCCTTAAAACCAAAATTGAAGACCTAGACGTCATAGGAGATGACTAGCTACAGGATTAGGAACTTGGTAGAAAACCATAACCTTTCCCTTAGCTTTACCTAGGAACTTACTTTAAATGCTTAAATATTCTAACTTTGTTTTAAGTGCAGCTTGGGATGACGGGAAGACCCTCCAGGTACGCTTTTATTTTATTGCGATTTACTCTATTGCAACTTATTTAATCGCATCGCACTTACTTTTCTTGCATGATAAACAACGAGTTGCATGAAAATCTACACCTTTAGGACATAAACCAAAACTGAAACCCATAACTAAATTAAAAGACACTACAAGATAAAATTCATCGCCACAACATTCAAAATATAAAATAACTCAAAATTTAATCACAAACAAAACAACAAAACTACAACTACAACTAAATTAAAACGTCTCATTGAATGATCGGGAATACCTCGGATGATGTAACCCACGTGTTGCTAACGGGATTTCCTACGGTCCAAATGAAAGTGCGGAACTCATTTAGTTGAGTTTAGCAAATTCATCCTGGACTAAGTGAATTCGATGAAAATAACGGTGTCGGGATGACGGAACCGTGGGATCTTAATCGGTTCCGTTTAATCAATTTTAAGACCTGTTTTAATTAAAATATTAAAGACACATGGAAATTAAGACTTTCTCTAAAACCAAACACTTCTCTCATCTCCCGATTTATGACTTCTACAACTAAACCTCTCGCAACAACAAGGAGCTCGGAGCATGGTGGGCAAGCACGGCCATCGTCATCGACGAAACCCGAGTCTACTTCGAAGAAACTTTCCTTAGAATTAAATAACCAAGCCGTAGGACTTCGAGGTAGCTTGCCTAGTGCAACATAAATCCTCAACTCTTCGTTAGGCATTTGCATGATCATATCATGTAAATTAAGCCCTAGCCGGTCTTAGGAATCCGAGGTAATCGTCCGATACGACATAAACCCTCACATCTTCGAGGCTATTTGTATGATTTTATCATACGAATATAAGTCCTAACTAATTAAAAATTGGCAAGATCAAAATATTAAATAAACATTAGGACTTTCCTAAATTCAAGCCAAACAATAGGATAGTTTGGGAAGTTGCCAAGATTCTTCTTGGATCCTCAGCTTCTCCTACTTTTCTTCCATTGGACTCCTAAAAATAAAATGTTCCAAATTTGATCCATTCCCTATTGAAATTCCAAAATTCAATCCTCGAAAATTTAAACTTTGCAATTCTCGAGAGCAGAACTACCGATTATTATCGAGAGTTTTCTTAGGTGATTCCCATCACTTAAGATGTAATTAACTATAGGGCTTGCCCTTATAGAGAACTTTAAGAACCTGAGTAATATAAACCCCGTTTAATGTTTTCATATTAAACAGGGGAATTTGTCGGCTTATAAAATTGGTTCGCAGACCAAACGGATGTCACAAACATTTCTAGTTTATTTAATCGAGCCCCATTATCAAGCAGTGTGTCTATTCTTAGGGATAGAAACACGGTTTGTGGTGCGGCGCTCGTTTATATAAACTATTCGGGATGTGAGATCAGTTTGATTTCATATCTTAAAATTTTCAAATTTAAAATTATTTTCAAAATCAAATACTACTTTTCAAATTATTTATTTAAATTAAATTAAAATTCGCCAACAATTTCTGTAGGCGACCCCCCCCTTTTCAAAATAAAACACATAACCTAAAAAAATATGCCGACAGTGCCTTAAGGCAACCCTTGAAGCCTATAAATAGGAGTCCATTTCTTCAGAAAAACGTGCCCCCCATTGTAACCCCTTTCTCTTATCCACTTCAGGACCTCTCATCCTTAGAGAGAGAAATAGAGAGTGAAATTTAGGGCCAACATTTGTTTAGTTTAGTGAGTTTATTTTCAATTTGTTGCATCTGGAGTTCATTACACTATGGAGTCAGTAGGAATCAGAAGATCTGTAGAAGGAACATTTGAGATAAGTATTTTACATTTGATTCAATGTTTATTTATTATGTTTTGTTGTTTATATTCAATGTGTTCTGAGTAGTTGGTTACTTTCTTCCTTCAATTATGAAGAGATTAATAAGATAATAAAAGATTTGATGGAGAAATGAAAATTCAAAATATTTTCAAAACATTGTGATGACATTAATACCTGATCCTACTTTACTTTTTAAATTGGTCATTTAAATTATTAAAACCTGTTGAAGGGATTTGAGACCTAGAAGGAGATAAACTCTTAACTTGTAAGTGTCACATGAATACTTGGGTAGTCGAAGGCCATGTGCGGGCTATTCAAGGTGAAGTGCAAATAAATAGGAAGATACGATTTAAAGGGCGTAGAATTGATAAGTTTTTAGAGTGACTGACTAAATCCTTATAATTTGATTTATAGGTTAGGAATGGGTCACTAGTAGGGCCGACCATAGCCACCCTTGGACATCTAGTAGTGTGAGTCTAGATTAACCCAGTCTACTAACAATACATCCGGACCTGATCTGTAAATTATCCAATGTTCTTTGCGCCTGTATCAAAGGGTCAAGAATCGTAATGCTTCTATTTGGCACAATACCATAAATCAAAATCTCCAACGA
>JAKZJZ010003023.1:0-11565 GCA_022702705.1 Papilionanthe hookeriana x Papilionanthe teres | reverse complement strand
ATACATTAAAAAATTCATATCTATTTTTGATGAAATTGCACTTTAAAGAAAGGCATTTTCTTTATTTTGCTGCAGGAATGCAGATTTATAAGTGATGGAAGTAAAAAGCATGAAATGGAGCGAATTTGGATCAAAAAGGAAGAAATTTATGCAAAATGAACTAAGTCACCGACGGCGATATCGAGGCCGCCGACGGCGAGTTCATGAGGAGAATTTCTGAAGGAATTATAACTACCTCGCCAACAGCGAGCCCAAGCCCACCAACAGCGAGATTGTGCGGTTTGAAGACCTTCTAGAAGCCCCACTGACGGCGAGGTCGTTTCCCGCCGACGGCGAGACAGTTCAAAATGCATATACATTAAACCTGGACGCTTTTTGAAGAGGTGTTTAAGCATCCCTTGGACCTTTGCCTACCTCTATAAATAGAGGACGAATTTTAGTCTTTTGGGTGTCTTTTGTGTGTCATTTGTGTGAGTCTCTGGAGTCTTAAGTGAGTTTATTTAGAGAGTCTTAGTGAATCTTTAGTGAGTTAGAAGTGTGCTGTACTAGAAGGAAAAGTCAAAGGAACTTCAAGGAGTACGCAGGGAGGAAATTAAGATAAGTATCTTTGTTTATTGTTGTTAACTTTAAATGAAATCCATGCTTTGTTTTATTCCCATGCATTCTGAGTAGTTTTCTTAGTCTTTCTCCTTGTTTATGAAAATTATGCGAATTGATGAAATAAAATAGAAGTACATAATATATTAAAATAAATTGTGATAATTTTTACTTAGAACTTAATTTACTTTCAATCGGCCGATTGATTTGTTAAAATATGTTGAAGTATCAACTATAGTAAAAATTACATCCAATATTCGGGAAGTCAAAAGCCTTGGAAGGAGGGTGCAAATAAATAGGGAAATATTATTTAACGGACGTAGAATTGGACATTTTAGTGTGACGGACTAAAATATTCAATTTGGTCCTATTGTTTGAGAGCTGAAGTGTAGATGTTAGCCCTCAAGTGAGGAAAACGTGGGAGCTCTGAAGTGGCAGCCAGTATCCTCCTAGCCTAGCTGCAGATTCAGTAATCAAACATAGGATTAGTCAATGTTCTTTGCACCTGGACAAAAGGGTAAAGAATGAGAATGCTCCTATTTGTCACAATACAATTCAAGAATTCTATTTAGATTCATCATTCACTGAATTTTCTAAAAACAAGGAGAAGGATACTTTTTCGAATTATTTAAATCAACTTTATTTCGAAGCATTGGTTTACATTAGTTGTTGTAGTTACTTTAAATTTTTTATTATTATTAGTAAGTAATTCCTTTAAATTTTAGCTGATACAAATCTGTTAAAAACTTCCCTGTGGGAAAAATAACCAGGACTCCACTAGAGCCCTGTATTACTTGATACAATACGTATACTTGCGTAGAATCCACATTAAACATTCTATCATAAAATCAAATATATATATATATATATATATTAAAGCGGGATCAAGTTTTTGGTGTCGTTGCTATTAACATAATTTGCAAACATATAAAAAGTGAGTCAAGTTTTTGGCGCCGTTGCCAGGGAGTTTCAGAAATTATTTACTAGAGTAACGGACTATTTTAAAATTTATTTTGCAAAAATTGTATGCGAAAATTTGGAAACGAAAATTTAATACCTTACGATTCAGAATTAGAGCGTACAATTAAAAGAATTAGAAAATAAAAAAAGAGAAATTATAAACTTAACACAAATGGCAAATATTCTCGAAAATGAAAATATCAATCAACAGAGACCATTACGAGATTATGCCAATCCTACATTAGATGAAATTCATTTAACTATTCAAAACCACGATGTAGTTGCTAATTCATTTGAACTTAAACTCGCAATTATCCAAATGGTACAAAATAATCAATTTAGTGGTTCACCTACCGAAGATCCTAATTTACATCTTGCTAGTTTTTTAGAACTATGTGCTACTTTCAAATATGAAGGAGTATCTAATGATGCTTATTAGACTTAGACTCATTTCCTTTTTCTTTGAGGGATAAGGCTAAAATGTGGTTAAATTCGTTAGCACCTGGATCTATTAAAACTTGGGGAGAGTTATCACAAAAATTTCTATCCAAATATTTTCCACCATCCAAAACTGCTAAGCTTAGAAATGATATAACTACTTTTAGTCAGTTTAATGGAGAATCAATATATGAAGCTTAGGAGAGATTTAAAGAACTTCTTAGGAAATGGCCACATCATGCGTTACCAGATTGGTTAATTATTCAAACTTTCTATAATGGATTAGTAGGATCTTTAAGATCAATCATCGATGCTTCATCTCTGGAGGATCATTAATGTCAAAACCATTTGATGAAGCTTATGCACTAATCGAAGAAATGGCAACCAATAATTTTCAATAGCTCTGTGATAGAATGAATCCAAAAAAGATAGCTAGTATTCATGAAAATGATGCAATATCTATGTTAGCTTAGCAAATCGCTGCTGTATCTAAAAAATTAGATCATTTTGGAATAAATTACTCTCCAAATATATTAGAAGAAAATTCATCTGGACAACTTATTGAATCTCAATCTCAATATGAAACTATAAATGCAATTAATAACAGACCTAATAATCCTTATGCGAATTATTATAATCCTGGATGGAACAATCATCCTAATTTTAATTGGAATAATAACACAACTAATCAACCATGGATGAATAACATAACACAACCATTAGGAAATCCCTCTAATCAAGGAAATTCTAATTATAAACTTAAGTATCCATCCGGATTTAATAATAATAACCCACAATTTAAAGATAAGAAATTATCTATAGAAGAATTAATATTAAATATGGGTCAACATTTACAATATCAAGGAAATCGATTACAAATACAAGGAAACCAATTACAAAATCAAGGAACGAGCTATTAAAAATATTGAAACTCAACTTGGACATATCGCTACCGCACTTAATAATAGAATACCGGAACATTTCCTAGTAATGTGGAAATAAATCCCAAAGATAAGGGAAATGAACAAATTAAAGCTGATACAATTACGAAGTGGAAAAGAATTAGAACCTCGAATTCAGAAAGAACTTGAAAGTCAAAAAGAGGAAGTGGAAATTGAAAAGGAAAAGAATCAATAAGATCCAAACTTAGAAAATTTTTTAATACCAATGAAAATTTCTGTTGAAAAACCCCCACCACCATTTCCTCAATGACTAATTCAACATAAAAAAGATAAAAAATTTGCTAAATTCCTTGAAATTCTGAAGAAATTAACAATAAATATTCCTTTCGTAGAAGCTTTAGAACAGATGCCAAACTATGTAAATGAAAGATATTCTAAATAAAAATAGAAAATTTACCGATAATGAAATGGTCGCACTCAGTGAAGAGTGTAGTGCTATTATTCAGAAAAAGCTTCTCGAAAAATTAAAAGATCCTGGTAGTTTCACTATACCTCGCGCTTATTGGAGAAAAATTCTATGGAAAAGCTTTGTGTGACTTAGGAGCAAGCATCAATCTAATACCTCTATCAATTTTTAAAAGATTAGGATTGGGAGAAATTTCACTTACTTCAGTAACTCTTCAGTTAGCTGATCGTTCCATTACATATCCTAAGGGAGTTATTGAAGATGTATTAGTAAAAGTGGACAAATTTATCTTCCTTGTAGATTTTATTGTTTTAGATATGGAAGAAGATAAAGAAATTCCTATCATTTTAGGAAGACCATTTTTAGCCACTTGGAAAAGTTATGATTGATGTTTAGAAAGGAGAATTAACTATGAGAGTAAATGACTAAAAAGTAACTTTTAATATTGGTAAATCAATGAAATATCCTGCGTTAGAAAAAGACGATGAGTGTTTTCGAATGGAAGTAATCGATCATTTACAAAGAGAACATTTTTAAGGAATATTATGAAGAAAAATTAGAAAAAGAAAATACCGAATTAATAGAAAAAGCCGATATAAATGAAGAACTAGATTATATTCAAGAGAAATTTGAATTTTTGGATAACTACGAAAAACTCTGAAAAAAATAAAGTTCCATCGATTATTAAACCTCCCGAACTTGAGTTAAAAATGTTACCTAATCATTTGAAATATGCTTATTTAGGTAATTCTTCAACTTTACCGGTTATTATTTCTTCGAATTAAATGAATCTCGAGAACAAAAACTTTTAGATACATTAAAAAAATATAAGAAAATTTTTAGTTGGATTTTAGCGGATATTAAGGGAATTAGTCCTTCGATACTGTATGCACATAATTATTTTAGATAATGAACATAAGCCTAAAAGCGGATCCACGAAAGGAGATTAAATCCAGATAATGAAAGAAGTAGTCAAAAAGGAAATTTTAAAATGGTTAGATAATGGTATTATAAATCCTATTTCTGACAGTGCTTGGGTAAGCTCAATTCACTGTGTACCTAAGAAAGGAGGAGTGACCAGTAAAAGCTAATGAAAATAATGATCTTATCCCTATAAGACAAGTTACTTGGATGGCGAATATGTATTGATTATAGAAAATTAAACACGACCACCAGGAAAGATCACTTCCCTTTACCATTTCTAGACCAGATGTTAGATAGATTAGCCAGACATAAATATTTTTGTTTCTTAGGTGGATATACCGGTTATCATCAAATACAAATTGCTCCTGAGGATCAAGAGAAAACTACATTTACTAGTCATTATGGAACTTTCGCTTTTCGAAGAATGCCTTTTGGATTATGTAATGCACCTGCAACATTCCAGAGATATATGATGTCTATATTTAGTAAATTAATTGATAATAGAATAAAAGTATTTAAGGATGATTTCTCTGTATTTGGAACAACATTTGACACATGCATAAATCATCATGAAAAGTATTTGAAGTATGTGAGAAAACTAATTTAGTTCTTAATTGAGAGAAATGTCAATTTAGGGTTACAGGCGGCATTGTATTAGGGCATAAAATTTCGGAAAAAAGCATGGAAATAGACCTCGTAAAAATTTAAGTTATAGCTAAATTACCACCTCCAACTACGGTAGAAGGGGTGAGAAGTTTTCTTGGACATCTTGGATTCTACAGACGTTATATTAAAGATTTTTCAAAAATTACTAAACCTCTATGCCAACTTCTTGAAAAGGACAAGAAATTTGAATTTACAATTGAATGCCTAAATGCTTTCGAATTATTAAAAGATAAATTAATTACAACACCTATAATAGTTTCACCTAATTGGGAGAAACCATTTGAGCTTATGTGTGATGCTAGTGATTATGCTTATAGGAGCGAGTTCTTGTGCGAAGATACGATAAGATTTTCAAAGTTATATACTATGCTTAGTATAACTCTAAATGATGCTTCGAAATAAATTATACGATTATCGAAAGAGAATTATTAGCGATTGTATATGCTTTTAATAAATTTCGGCATTATCTAATAGGAACTAAATGTATTGTGCATACGATCACTCCGCTATAAAGTATTTAATGCAAAAGAAAGATTCTAAACCAAGATTAATTAGATGGTTATTATTAATGCAAGAATTTGATTTTGAGATCGTTAACAAAAGAAGCCGATAATCAAATTGCAGATCATTTATCAAGATTAGAAAATCATGAGTTATCTGATATTGATAATGAAATTTTAGACACTTTTTTTGATGAACAACTTTATAATATAAATGAGTGGAAATTACTTTGGTATGCTGATATAGTAAATTATATTGTAAGTGACATTTTACCACCTATGTTAACTTTACAACAATAGAAAAAATTCATTCATGATACTAAAACATACTTTTGGGATGAACCATACTTATATAAGCAATGTAAGGATTTCAATTATTAGAAGATGCGTGCCTTATGAAGAAAGCTGAACCAATCATTCAAAAATGTCATGATTTCGATTTTGGAGGACATTTTGGAACGGATAAAAGCTGTGTATAAAATTCTACGATACTGGATTCTATTTGCCTACTTTATTTAAAGATGTATACAGATATATAAAAACCTGCGATAAATGCCAAAGAGTAGGAAACATATCGAGAAAAAATGAAATGCCTTTGAATTTTATATTAGAAGTTGAAATTTTTGATATTTGGGGATTAGATTTCATGGGACTTTTTATTCCTTCATTTGGAAACTCATATATATTAGTAGCTGTTGATTATGTTTCTAAATGGATCGAAACACAAGCTTTACCTAGGTGTGATGCTAAAAGTGTTTCAAAATTTTTAATGAAAATTATTTTTACTAGATTTGGAATGCCGAGAGTGATTATCATTGACGGAGGAACTCATTTTAGAAACAAATATATTCATAAACTAGTAGAAAAATATAATATTATGCATAAGATATCAACTGCTTATCATCCACAAACTAGTGGATTAGCTGAAGTTTCTAATCGAGAGATTAAACGTATATTAGAAAAGTCTGTAAACCCTAATTGATCGAGTCGGTCTATAAGAGTAGATAATGCATTATAGGCATACAGGACTGCTTATAAAACTCCGATTGGAATGACTCCTTATAGGCTTATATATGGAAAAACTTGCCACTTACCAGTTGAATTAGAACATAAAACATATTGGGCGATTAATGAATTTAATTATAATATGAAAGAAGCTGGTGAGAAGAGATTGTTACAATTAAATGAATTGGAAGAACTAAGGAATGAATCATATGATAATGATAGGATTTATAAAGAAAGGATGAAATTATGGCATGATCGGAAGATTAATTAGAGAAATTTTGAACCGGGACAAGAAGTTCTACTATATAATACTAGATTGAAATTATTTCCTGGGAAATTGAAATCTCGATGGTTAGGACCTTTCACCATAACTCGGATACTTTCATATGGAACTATAGAAATTGAAGATCCAAAAACAGGACATAGATTTAAGGTAAACGAACATAGATTAAAACCATATTTCGAAGGTAGAAGACCGAATTTTAAAGAGGTTTTAATGCTTTGTCAACTCGATTACTAACCGAAATTAGGTCGAGTCGACGACGTTAAACCAAGCGCTTTATGGGAGGCAACCCATAGTAGTCTTTTATTTTTAATTAACTACAAATTAGTGAGTCTATTTTATTAAAACAAATCTTACTACTCAAATTTTTAATTAGAATCATCACAAATTCAAACCTATATGATGAGATCAGAAAATATTCGGACCAGAGCGAAAATGGGCGATTTTTACTATTCTCGCCTACAGCGAGCCCGAGCACGCCGACAGCGAGATCGTGTGCCATGACTTAATTCGGTTTTATAACTAGCTCGCCGACGGCGAGAAACATCCATCCGACGGCGAGGCAGTTGAAATTTTGGTTTCTTAAAGATTTTCGTGCGGTTTTGGACGGATCTAAGCCATTTCTTTGTAAGAAATTATCCCAAATCAAATTTTACACCATTTTCTTCCTTAGAAACGACTAGAGACCAATCCTTTCAATCCGAAATGGCCACCAAATTCTTAGAAACCACAAAATGCGAAGTTTTCAACCGAAGAAAATTCGTCGATTCGGAGGCGCGACGTATCTTCAACAAAGGCTTGATGAAGAAAAGACTTATTAAAGAAAGGGGATTTGTCAACGAGAGAGTAGAGAACTTCCACTACAAAATCGAAGAAATGATCGCACGACGGCATTGGGAGGTATTTTGTTATACGACATCCGTCGTAGTTATTCCAGTAGTTAAAGAGTTTTACTCTAATTTACATGCGATCAATAATGGAAATGTCTACGTCGAGAGGAAGATGGGTAACATTTACTCCTTCGAGGGTAAATGAATTGTTTTCTATAGAGAATACCTCGTTTGTCATTATTCCAACTTTGTGCCTTCAAGATACAATATGAACGAGATCTATAGATACCTGACCGACGAACCTGATGATTGGGAGTTACGCGAAGATGGGTATGTCAGTTTTTATGCATCACTTCTTAACCCTGTCTCGAAGCACTGGAATTTCCTTATCTCATAAAAATTATTACCTAATATGAGGGTAAATAAAGTTTCAAAGGAATGCGTTATATTAAACTACTGTATTCGAATTGGACTTACCTATCGATGTTGGATCAATAATAGTAAAGTACGCATTGGGATTGATTGTGCATGGGTCAGTTCATGGACTTAGACACCCATCGACTATATTTGCTTTATGCAGTCAGTACCAAGTTTCTTATGAGGATTGGGAATAAGTACTTTTTCCATGGAAACCACTTGATCCTACTGATATGTTTCCAACCTTGGATAACAATGATGAGATTACTATTATTTCTGACAGAGCATCACAGAACAATCCTTTAGCAAGGCCCCTTGCGATAAAACAAATTTCATTCGAAGAAGATTAAAGGATTGGAGAAAGAATTGCAAAATGTGATGAATTCCATCGACAATATCTCTGTTATGTTTAATCACATTGACTGGAGGATGAAGGAGCACTTTGATCATACTGGACATTTAGAGGACACTTTTATTCATTTACTAAGACAGAAGGGATGGATTAATGAAGAATCTACTACAGAATTCCCTTTCAGGCCTTTCTACAATTTATTTGTGCACCTGCGTCGCATCGGGAATATCGAGAGATGATGATAGTTCGGACAATCGAAGAGTAGGAAAGATTTCTATTTTATGTCATATATTTGCGTATATATGTGTTAATTTGGATTTAGGTTTTATTATAATTTGAATTTTAATCTGATCATCTCAGATTTGATGAGATTATTTTTAATTGTTATGTCTCAACATTTAGAATCTTGTAGTGTGGATTGCGATGCTGAGTTTTATGGATTTGAACATTTAAGTTAAGTAGGTGTTAAGTTGTTCGTGTGAAGTTTGTAAGTTTCATGGATTTCATATATAAAAGTTATATTGTTTGTGTTGTGTGAACTTTTTGTGAGTATAAGTATCTAATCTTCATATTATTATTAAATTAAGTGATCGAAAGATTGATTAAGGGCAAGTCGAGGTTGAAAATGATTGACGAATTTCAAAAATATAAATTTTTTGGGATCTCGCCAACGGCGAGAATTATCTCGCCGACAGCGAGAAAACCCACTGACAGCGAGAATGAGCTCGTTGACGGCGGATTTTTCCCGAAACTTTTGCTTTATCAAATTAATTAGCTCGCTGACGGCGAGAAAAATCTCGCCGACTGCGAGATCGCGAAAAGACCTATATTTGACCAGTCAACCGACACTATTCATCATCCCCTTCCTCAAAACTTCGAAAAAACTGACCTAGAGCTTGAGAGATCTTGGATTTGAGGCGATTTCAACACTTTTTGAAACCAAATTTCATCTCCCTTGGTAAGAGCTTCACTCCTATGCAAAAAGTTTTGATTTTCACCATGGATTTCTTCTACATTGAGAAATTTTGAAAAATTTCGAAATGTGGAGAAAATATTTGGAAGAATTTCATGGAAATTGATTTAAATGGATTTTAGATGTTGCAGGAAGCCTTCTTAGTAATATTTGGAAGTTTAGTTAATTTTTTTGCAAATTTCACAGATCGAAAATGGCTCCATGACAAAAGTGACGGATAGATTACGACGAAACCTGATTCATTAACGCAAGAGAACAAACTTGATACTTTCAAAATATACAAGCAAGAAAATGCATTCAAGATCGAGTTTTCAAAAATCCTGGAGGAGAAGTTGAGCGAATCATTAAGGATTGAGGATGGAAAAATTTCTGTTTCGTGACCAACAGAGCCGCTGTAGAAGTGGTAAAGGAATTTTATACGAACTTAACATAGGCTGAAGATGCACCGGTTAAGGTTAGAGGATTTTTTGTGGAATTCAATGCTGTTAGAATAAACTCTTATTACGAGGTTAGAGTGACCTACACCAGTGTATATGAAACTTTTGGAACTATGGAAGGACCACTTGAAGAGGTGATCTACTTTCTCACTGATGGGAAAGGCGTCTGGAAGATAAAGCAGTGAGAACGGGTAAACTTCCCTCTTTCTATGCTAAATGCAACATCTAAAGGCTGACACTATTTTATTTGTTGTACTTTGTTACCTACCTACCACCATAGTGAGGTAACAAGAGATAGAGCAGTTCTGAATTTCTATATTCAGAACCAAAAGAGTATTAATGTGGGAAGTGTAATTTATAAGAATATATTAGCAACCTCAAGAAATGAAAGTTGAGGAGGACTAGGACATCCTGGTCTTATCTATGCACTCTGCCAATTATGCGGGATAGAGGCAAGAGATGATGAGGAATGGGTTGAACCTATGAAACCCATTACTCAGAGCTAATATAAAGAAATATGAATCCCACGAAGGATGGAGATCTAGGACAAGGGATTATATACCTTCTTCAAGTAGAGATATACCCTCTACTAGTTATGAACCCCCTCAGTACACCACTCCTACCCTTCAAGATCTGATGAATGAGTTAACCCTGAGTAGAAAGAGTTTTGATTTATTTGAAGAAAATATGGAAAGAAGATTTGAGCATATAGACCAAAGGATTGGAGGCTTGGAAAGAAGACACGATTATGATAGAGAATATCTCCAGCGACATTCAGAGTACGAAATTGCATATTATGAGGTCGAACGTCGATATAGGAGTGGTGATTTAGATGTTGTCTTTCACGAGTGCCCACGTTATACACGATACCGAGCTCGCTCGGCCTTCTCGGCTGGAGATCGGGGAGATGATATAGCTCGGGATTTTGATGCGGAAGATTAGAGCCTTTGTTTAGTTTGTTTAGTTTGATTAGATTTATTATTATTTTGGAAACTTTATTATTCTGTGTGTAATTATTCTGTACTTTCTGTGGACTGTGAATGTTGTTATGTTTGCTTATGCTATGATGTTAGACTTCTTAAGTGTGTTAAATTAGTTTACAATTTTTTTTATAGGATGTGTTGTTAAGTTTATATAAGTTATGAACGTTAATATTGTTTAGATTGTTTTAATATGTTTTTAAGTAGGTTAGTTGATTGTATGTGTAGTAATAGAAAGTTTTCATTTGTTATGTTTGCTACTTATTTTAAAATTACATCCCTGCACTTTCTTTTAAATACTATATGTGGAAGAATACTAACGATACGGGTTACATAAGTAATGAAAAGCCGCAAAAATTTCAAAGAAAAGAAATACCTAAAGCTCGAAAGGTATGATGAACTTTACTTATATACTTTCCATTTTCACTATTTAGTATAGATCGAAAAATTTAAGTTTAGGGGAAGGTAAAAAAGTAATAATACAAATTTAATTATTAAATTATTCTCGATATTATTTTCAAAAATTATTATCAAATGATTTTCTATAGTAGTTTTTCAATTCAATAAACATGAATTACTTTATTTAATTATTATAGAAAGTTAAATAAAATGTTTCTAGTAATTCAATTAATTAATGGAATAAGATATTTAGTTAAAAGGAATAAGAATATAATAAACTATTTAAAGTAAGGGAATACTATATTCTAAAATTGAAATTCTTAAGTATTTAAATGAAAAAGAAAGGATTGAAACTCAATGAAGTAAAGGCTATGATATATATATAAGTAAGGAAATATTTTAAGTTTCAAATTTAGGAAGAAAAGTTGAAGTTCAA
>JAKZJZ010003022.1:0-11570 GCA_022702705.1 Papilionanthe hookeriana x Papilionanthe teres | reverse complement strand
GGCTCAAGGATGTGATTTGATAGACATTGATTCCTCTTGGAATCAATGATTATTCTGTTTTGTTAGAAAAAAACTAGGAGGATTGAGCTGGATCTGGAGGCTACTCAAAGAAGGGACATTCAAAAGAGAGAAATTCAAATGGATCCAGATTTTCTCAAAGCTCTCAAAGGAAGTCCTTCCAGTTACGTAGTAAAAGTGTTAAGAAGGCTACATCCAGCAGGATTGGCACTCAGTTTGAAGCGAAGAAATGTGATAAGTGTGGACGGTCTCACAATAGTGTGTGTCTATTTGGATCCAACACTTGATTTTGGTGCCACCAGCAGGACTTATGGCAAAGAATTGCCCTAAATTGGGTCAAAGAACTCCATATTCCAGGAGCAATGTTGCAACAACTCAGAGGAGCTATGGTAGACCGAGGGCAGCTAAATCTTTAGGGTCATTGTCAAATGCAAGTTAGACTCTACAGAAAGTTCAGCTCAGAGTATATGCATTATCACAATAGAAAGCTAAGGACTTCCCTAACATTATCAAAGGTATATTTCTCTTAACAACTTTTTTAACCCAATGCACTTTAAACATCATAGGATTCATGTCACGTCATATATAAAATAAGTAAGAATTTAAATATTAATAAGATAACTCTAAATGCTTAATGCAATGAGGTAACATATATCTTCTGAGTTGAGCAATAAGAGTATTATTTGATTCGGGAGCATCACACTCATTTATAGCCGATGAACTAGCTAAAATGATGCGATTGAATATTTTTTCAATACCTACGATATTGTCATTTAGAATTTCAAATTATGCTTTTCTGGAAGTTGATCAATCATGTGAGGTGAAGTCTATGATTGGTGAAAAAGATTTTGAGGCCCAACTTATTGTAGTCCTTGATGAAATCCGATGTGATTTTAGATATGGAGTGGATTTATAAAAATTTTGTTACTATGGATTGCCATAAGAAGAGCGTCAAAATAAATGTACTTAGGGAGGTAAAAGTTAAATTTTCTGGTAACAGAGGAGTGACATCTATAATACCTACATGAAAGCTTTTAAATTGTTGAATCATGGAAGTCAGGGTTTTCTTGCTCAGATAGCAGATATTTCTAAGGAAGTACAGCCTTTGGGTGATATTTTAGTGCTAAGAGAATATGCAAAAGTCTTCTTTGATGATTTACCAGGGATACCACCAGAGCGAGAGATTGAATTCAATATTGATGTTTTGTCATATTCTGATCCTGTATCCAAGGCACAATACAGAATGACAGTTAAGGATTTGCAGGAGCTGAAGAGCCAACTGCAGGAGTTACTTGATAAATGGTTTATCAGACCTAGCACCTCACCTTGGGGTGCTCCAATGTTATTTGTGAAGGAAGGGAGATTCAGAATGTGCGTTAACTACAGGGAGTTGAATAACCTAACAATTAAAAATAAATATACGCTGCCTAGTATTGACGATTTGTTTAATCAATTGGAAGAGGCCTCGTTATTTTCAAAGATTGACCTAAGATTAGACTATCACCATCTAAGGATTAGAAAAGAAGACAAAGCGAAGATTGCTTTCAAGAGCATATATGGGCACTATGAATTCACGGTGATGTCATTTAGACTGACAAATGCTCCAGCAGTTTTCTTGAACCTATGAACAGAGTATTCAAGTAGTTTTTGGATACTTTTGTGATCATATTTATAAATGATATTTTGGTGTATTCGAGGGATGAAATCAGTAATGCAGATCATTTACATGTTGTGCTACAGGTTTTAAAGAAGAATACACTTTATACCAAATTATCTAAATGTGAATTTTGACTTAAAAGTGTGGTTTCTATTGGGCACATTATCATTGGAGATGGCATATCTGTGGTTCAAAATAAAATTATGGTGATTGCAGATTGGCTAAGGCCTACTACTGTCACAGAGGTCAGGAGTTTCTAGGTATGGCTGATTATTACAGGAGATTTGTTGAGGGGTTCTAACAAATTGCTACGCCATTATCAAGGCTGATTGAGACGGCAATGAAGTTTGTATGGTCTGATCGTTGTGAGAAGGTTTTTCAAAAGCTGAAGACTTGCTTAATATCTGATTCAATTTTGGTCATTCCTTCATGTTCAAATGAGTTTCAAAATTTCAGCGATGCATTTTTGAGGGTTTGGGTTGTGTGCTTATGCAACAAGAAAGGGTCACTGCATATGCATCACACAAATGCAGAATCACGAAAAGAACTATCCTACGCATGATTTGGAGCTTGTTGCAATTATATTTGCACTCAAAATATTGAGTCATTATCTATACGGAGTTAGAAGTGAATTTTTTACTGATCGCCAGAGTTAGAAGTATATCTTCAGTCAGAAAAAGTTGAACTTGAGGCAAAGGAGATGGTTGGCATTTATTAAAGATTATGATTTAGATATTTAATATCATCCGGTGAAAGCGACTGTTGTGGCCGATACGTTGAGTAGAAAAAGATTCAAGTAACTTCAATTATTTATTTATTCAGCAGTAGTTAATTAAAGATCTGGAGAGGTTGAAGTTATCTATAGTTGATTCTGATGATGACAACATAGTTCAACTATATCAAACGGTAGAGCCAACTCTAAAGGACAAAATTGGAGATTTGTTAACCAGAGATAACAGTATTCAGAAAATTCTTAAGTAGGTTTAAGCTAGCAATTTAGAGAGATGAGATAAATCAAGAAGATTTATTGAGGTATAAAATCAGGGTTTATGTTCCAGATGTTGATGACTTGAGAAAAGAAATTCTAGGGGAAATACATTTATCTAGTTATTATTCACCTAGGGAGCAATAAAATATATCAGGATCTCAAAAAAGCATTTTGGTCGCCAAGATTGAAGAGGAGTGTGGAAGCATTTGTGGCAAAGTGTCCTTCATGTCAGACAGTGAAGGCTGAACATCAGCGTCTTGGAGGATCAATTGCAGCCTTTACCAATTCTAGAATGGAAATGGGAGAAGATTGCGATCAATTTTGTTATTGGTTTACCGAGATCACGTCAAGGTCATTATGTTAAATGAGCAATTGTTGATAGACTGACTAAATCTGCCAATTTCTTGCCTATTAGACAGACAGATCCAGTTGAAAAGCTAGCCAAATTATATGTGGATCAAATTATGAGGTGGCATGAGGTGCCAAAGTCTATTGTTTCTGACGGAGATGGAAGGTTTACTTCCAGATTGTGGATGAAGGTTCCAGATTGTGGATGAAGGTTCAGAAAGCTTTGGGCACTAGACTGAATTTTAGTACAACATTTCACCCTCATACTGGGCTTATTGCATAAAAAATGATCTTAATTTGTTAGAATTAAACGAAAATTTGACACTAAATAGGACGCAATGGAGAAAAAGGATTCATGTAGCCGACCCCACTTAGTGGGATTAAGACTTTGTTGTTGTTGTTGTTGTTGTTGTTATTTCACCCTCATACTGATGGTCAAACTGAGATGACTATTCAGATATTAGATGATCTGCTAAGGTTATGTGTATTTGACATCGGTGGAGTTTGGTAATCACATATACCTTTGGTAGAATTTGCTTGTAATAGCAGTTACCAAGCTAGTATTGTGATGGCTCCACATGAAGCCTTATATGGAAGGAAGTGCAGGACACCTCTGTTGGATTGAAATAGGTGAAAGATAGATCATTGGTGCTGATTTGGTTGATGATGCTACTGAGAAGATTAGATTGATCAGAGATAAACTGAGGGCAGTACAGGAAAGACAAAGGAAATATTACGATATCAAGCACAAATTTGTTGAGTTTGAAGTTAGAGAGTTTGTTTTTTATTAAAGTCAGTCTATTGAAAGGTGTGCAACAATTTGAGATAACTGGAAAATTAAGCCCCATATTTGTCTCTTTTTAAGATTGTGGAGAGGATTGGGAAAGTGGCTTATAGATTGGCTTTATCAGCAAATATGCAGGGAGTGCATAATTTTTTTCCACATTTCTTCACTCAGAAAATATATTGCTGATGAAGCTAGTATGGTGATAGTAAACTTAATTGATATTAATCCTCATTTGACTTATGTTGAGGAGGCCGAAAGGATTTTGGAATATGATATGAAGAACCTGTGGAGCAGAGAGATCCCTTTTATGGAGATTTTAAGGGGGCATTGGTCGGAGAAGGATGCTACATGGGAGAAAGTCTTTGAAATGCAAGAAAGATATCCACAGCTTTTTATTTGAGGTCCGTTTGCTTTCATATTTATATTCAAATTTCGATGAAAAAATTTTATAAGGATGGAAGATTGTAATAACTGATATTAAATAAATAAATAATTATAAAACTAATAAATAAAATAAGTGTTGGCTTGGTCGCACGCCCTCATAGGAATCTTAACTCACGCTCCTTCCACACTTCCTCTCATTCGAAACAGAAGAGCGAACGAGATGGAGAGTAGAAAGATCAAGAAAGAAGGCTATGCACTAGCCGAGTAAGGAAGAAGAAGTCCAAGAAGAAAGAAGAAGAAACAATAGGAGAAGGGGAGCAACTTTGGTGTAGGGAAGAAGAGGGCGAAGTCACCGATTTCATGTATAAGATTATTTCGTGCCCTAAACGAAGAGAGGAGTCAGCGATGCCGCTTGCTGTGAGTTGCTTGGAGTTGTCGAAGCCGACACTGCTACAGTGTGGCATGCTTGAAGTCGGAATCGAAACTAAAGAAGAGGGGTTCGGTGACGTTAGGAACAGTGCCTTGTTTGCAGAAATAAGAGAAGGCCGTAGCTTCGTGTGTTGCTCTATTGGGTTACACTCATACCGAAAAAGAGGAGCTGAGGGATTGTTATATCTCAGAAGAAGTATGTGCTAGGCTTGCTCACACAAACAGTCATGTTGAGATGCAAGCCTACAACTTCATCAATTAATAGAGGATAAAGGAGAGCGCAAAGACAGGAGAGCTAGTTGATCGTGAGAGGTCCCAGAGGTTGCCAAGTTGTCTCTTCTATATGAGTCACACTCGTCCCGACATATCATTTGCAGTAAGTGTGGCGAGTCGCTACATGCATGATCCGAGAAAGGGTCACATGGATGCAGTGTATCAACTTTTGAGGTAACTAGAGAGTGCACTAGAGAAGGGATTAATCTTAAAAAAAATGGGCATTTAGGCATTGAGGACTAATGTGACCTTGATTGTTCTATGCTAATGATAGAAGATTCACATCAAGATACTGCATGTTCATAGGGGGCAATTTGTTCTCTTGGAAGGAAAGAAGCACTCGGTAGTTGCAAGGTCAACGATAGAGATAGAGCACAGAGCCACGGCCTTAGGAGTTGTCGAGATGTTATAGCTGAGATCTCTATTGGTAGAGCTTAAGGTGGACCTCAAAAAAAGTTGTGGTGCAGCAACAAGTCAACGATCAGCATTACCAACAACCCGGTGCAGCACAACGGAACCAAGCATGAGAAGATTGATAGGGTCTTCATCAAAGAGAAGCCGAATAGTGTACTACTGGATATCAGTCATGTAGTTACTAGAGAGCAAGTAACTGACTGCCTCACAAAGGGACAGCTCAGATTTATCTTTTACCCATCTTGAGGGGTAGTGTTGAGAATTGTATATAGTTTAGGGTCCTATTTGAAAATAGGAAATATAGAAGAAGTCTAGGAATTTATTTGTAAAGAAAGTTGTAAGGTTCTATATAAGACCAAGTTTATATATATGTATGTATATATATTTTTTAGCAAAAGAAGCCCTAGGGCCTATATTAATTTAAAAGCGGTTACAGAGGCTGGAGGAGAGGGCCCATGGAGCCCTTCCCCTTCGATACAATGTTATCAAAAAAGATCCAAAATATTCAAAAAAAAAGGTACAAAGCAAAGTCGGGGAGCGAGAACGTGATACTCTCGCTCCGTTTCTGGAGATCCGTGGAGTAATCTCTTTAATGCTACTCCATCGCCTCGAGTCACCGAGGTATCATCAAATAGGAGTGTAACCCCAGGCTTCTTCTTCCCTCTAGAATGATAAACCTGCCAGTCTTCTCTATCATCTTCTTCTTCCACTTCTTCTTCTTCTACTTCTTCCTCTTCCGTAGAGTCCTGCTGATTCTTACCGATGGGTTCCACAATTGGTAGGGGAATTCTTCTTCTCGTCGAAAGTTTAGATGTATCTTTTAGAGCGGACGGCTGAAGTAGCCCCCTGGACGGCTTCCAGCTCGGGAAGAAGTGTCTCACTTCACATTTTCCAGTTTGTCAAGAACTACTTGTAGTCTCCAGGAATGGCGATAACCGGCGCGAGAATTCTCCCCGACAGCGACATGTCGACCGAGTTTAAACTTTTATCGGCGATCGAATACTTACCCTATTCTCTCGAGCCGGGTAAGCGTCAACTCATGTTGGGAATTTCCAACAACGATATTAACAGCAGCACCTTTCCTCGAGGGAGGATGCGATCATAAGCGAGTGTCTCTAATATGCTCAAACATCTTTGCAATGCTCGGCAAAAGAGAGCTCCTACACTCCACCACAGCCTCCCGCCAAAACCCATCCGCACCATCAGCTGATCCAAAACGATCCACATCGTGAGAGTGAAATCCTCTCCACTTGAACCACAGCCCCACCTTCGGAGAGACCCTATCAAAAGTAGGAGCATCAACTCGAGAGGAGTACCAAGAGCTTGGCTAATGTTAGTACAAAGACGTGAATCGTACGAATGAAGCGAAGCCCAGTAAGTTTGAACACACATAGGAACGATAGGAGGTTCCTTAGATGCGTCAAAATCGAAGTCCATTTGATAAAGCTTTCATGTGGGTGCTCAAGCAATCAAAGCTGATTGTTGAGCGAAAGAGTTCTAGCATAGTACCTCTTCGCTTTAGTATCCGAATGAGTAAGTGTACCGTCATCTAACACTCCCAATGTTCCATCCACCAATAAGTTTCAGATTCTCAAAAAATATATGTATGTATGTATGTATGTATGTATGTATATATATATATATATATATATATTTTTTTTTTTTTTTTTTTTTTTTTGAGGAAAGGAACAACACAAGGCTCCTTACATGTTAATGTGGCAAAAAGAGTACAAAATGTGGGTGAGGAGAAGGACCCAAAATCAGTGGCCATTCCTTCCTCAGTACAACTCACACTAATACTAAACAGAGAAAGAAACCCAACAGGTAAACCCCTACTCAATAGAGACAAAACAAACAATATACAAATGTAGGAGTGAGGGGTCTGAACAAGAAAACAGAAAAAAATGCCAAAGCTCCAGCATATGGAAGACAGTAGAAGACTGCACCAGTATCTCCCAAGAAGCAGGTGAACAAACAGGTTCAGCAGAGTCCAAAAAACAGGATGGGAGTGAAAATAAGCTCCAAAACCCAGTAGCAACCCTGAAGGATAAAAAACTCCATACACCATCAAACAATTAAAAAGGAGGGACAGTCGTAATATGAGGGATCTCCAACAGATCACCAGCTAAAAATAGTTGAAGAGCGCGGGGAAGAAGAGGCCACCAAAACAGTAGAAGCTAGGCCACTCCTAGCAAGCCAATTTGCAGGTTTGTTCCCTTCTCTGTAAATAAAAGAGAACTACAGGTTAAGAAGGGGTCTGAGGCAGCCAATTTGCCTCAACCAATAAGAATGTATCCAAGAGGGCTTTTCTTCATTATCAAGCAACTGAAGTAGCACAGCTGAGTCAACCTCCACCCATAAGTTAAACCATGAAACCTTCAGAGCAATTTGCAAAGCCCAGTACACAGCAATCAGCTCAGCTTCAAGTGCATCACTAGCAATGAGTGGAGCTTGAACGAAAGTGAGATAGTGGCTAGTAGAGCCCCTGAGGGCTAGTAGAGCCCCTGAACACTCCACCCACCCCAGCCCCCCATTGAGAAAAACTTCCATCAGTATTAACGTTGATTACAGGTGATAGAGGGAGTTTCCAATAGACAGTGAGGACATTGGGGGAACTCCCAACTAAGGGGGTGAAGGAGTTCTGGACAGTGGGGAAGCTTTTGTGTTGAATCAGTTTATGAATAAAAGTGACACAATTTTTCACCACCTGTGGGACAGTTAGGGAGTTTCCATGAAATTTAGCCTGATTTCTTGCCATCCAGGGGAACCAAGTGACAGTAAAAGGGATAGTTCATAGTTATGACTGTTACAGCTATTCCAGCAAGTGGATAATTGATCCCACTGAAGGTGATCCTTCTTAGCAGTCAAGTGTTGAAAAAGTCCAGTCTAGACTGATTGAGAAAAACAGCACTTGAAGAAAAGGTGGCCAACAGACTCCTCTTCTAAACGCATCCAGCATCTGGAGGGACCCCTCAAGCCTTCCAACTTAAGAATATCAAATGGTGAAAAGCTCTCCAACAAAAAAATGACATTGAGGGAGTTAAAAATTTGTTCCATATGGCTTCTCTCCAAGATGCAGTTGTCCAAGTGAAGGCTTTAGAATAAATAGATTTAGTGAGGCTTTGGGACTTGCAAGTCTGCCAGATAATTTTATCAGATCTCCATCTTTCAAAAGGAAGTTTGAAAATCTTGATAGCTGAGGGAGCTTGAAGGATGGAATTGAGTATTGGGAGGGACCAGCTGTCCCCCTCCCAGCAGTCAGCCACCCTTAACTGAAAATTGGAGTTGGCAGTAAGAGGAGCCAACCACTCCTTAGGACACCACTGATCAAGTCAGAAATTGACCTCACCTTTGCCCAACTCCCAAAGGTAAAACTCTTCTGCCATATTTCTGGATTTTAGCATTCTGACCCAAATCTTAGAATCATCCGGCTTCCTTTCAATCAGTGAAGGATGTTGATCTCTACAATATTTGCCCCACATAAACTTGGCCCATAGTGATGTCTGTGCTCTGAACATTATCCACAGTTTACAAAGATTGACCAGAAGAAACTGTTGTAGACCCTTAAATCCCATACCACCAGCCATGGTGGGCTTAGCAACCTCTGCCAAGAAGCCCAGTGAAGTTGTTGCCTTTGCCCAACCCACAAAAATCTATTAAACATCATTTCCAACTGAAGCTATGTACTCTTTTTCATATTTGTCATCTGCAAGATGTAGGAGGGAAAGGTAGTAAGGATGCTTTGTAGAAGGGTGATTCTGCCCCCATTGGAGAGAAAAGTATTAGTCCAGCAATCAACTTGGGATTGAATCTAGCTTAGAATTTCATCAAATTGGGTTTGTTTAACTCTACCAGTGATAAGAGAAACTCCCAGGTATTTTATGGGTAGATGAGTGCGAGTGAAACCAGTGAACTCAACAATCCACTGTTTCCTTAAGGGAGACAATCTTTTTGGGAAGATCAGTTGGCATTTCTCTGCATTAAACATCATCCAAGAGATTTCCTGAAATAGTTGGAGGGAAAGAGCTACTTGTTTGACAGTATGCTTGGTGGCATTGGAAAATATCATTAGATCATTAGCATAAGTCAGGTGAGAGACTGAAACTTTTGACCTGTGATGGTAATTAAAGCTTTTCTGTAGACTCAACCTTGTGTTCAACAATCTATACAGGTAGTCCATAGCAAGTATGAAGAGAGTATGGGAGAGTGGGTCACCTTGTTTTAATCCTCTTACAGCATTAAAGGATCCCCAGGACTGGCCATTGATCAGGATAGAGTGCACATTATTTGCTAGCCATCTTTGGATCAGGGAACAAAAATCAGCCTTAAAGCCCCTTGCAGTTAAAACTTCCATTATAAAATCCTTACAGATGGTGTCATATGCCTTTCTAATGTCCAATTTACAGATGAGATTACCTCCTCTGCAATGTCTCTCAATATTTAGTAACAATTCTTGTGCTAACAAAACATTATCAGTGATTAATCTTCCTTTTACAAAGGCTGTCTGATTATGACATATCAGCTTTTCCAAGTGAGGCTGCAGCCTGGTCACAATGAGCTTATTGACGAGTTTACAGATAACAGTGCCTAATAGGCCTGAAATGATCCCAATTCTTCTGCAATTCTGACTTGGGCATCAACACAATGTTTGAAGCACTAAAATAGGGGGGCATGTTATGGCCTTGAAAGAAACTGCTAATGGCTTCAATAACCTCAATTTTGATAACATGCCAAGCTTTTTTGTAAAAATCAGTTGTAAACCCATCAGGGCCTGTTGTTTTAGAGCAATCTATAGATTGGTGTGCCAGCTAAATTTCCTGCTCTGAAGGTAAATCAGTAAGTTCCAGGTTATTGGTATAGTTAAAATCATCAGTGAAGAGGGTACCATCAATAGGAAGTCTTTGAACTGCAGTTTGGCCCAAAATCTGGTGGAAATGAGCCATTGCATCCATAGCAATATCAGAAGGGGTGGGCAACCAATGCCCCTCAACATTTTGTATATTATGCATAGTGTTGCATTTTCTTCTATACTTGATATAGGCATGATAGAATTTGGAATTTCTATCTCCCTCCATGAAAATATTTGTAACAGCCTTCTGTTTTAGCAATAGATCCTGCCTTTCAATGGCAGTGAGGAGAGTGGCTTGAGCAACCAACAAGTCATTCTCCTCATCATTTCCATTCTGCAGCTCAATCTCCAATTCATTAACAGTTCGTGCAGCATTATCCACAGCAATAAACACATCCCCAAAAGAGGCCCAACCCCATTGTCTCAGGGCCTTACCAACCTTGTTATGTAGTAAACTATGCTTTGTAAAAGGGTCTAAGTGGGAAACCCCACCCCAAGAAGAAGAGACAATATTGAAAAAATCAGGATGAGAAGACCACATGTTGAGATATCTAAAAGGGGGAGGGAGCACCTGATTGCTAGGAGCAGTGATGGAAATAAGGAGTGGTCTATGGTCTGAACCTGCAAGACTAAAATGGGTGACAAAAGTTAGCAAAAAATGAGAATACGAATGATGATTTACCAGCACTCTGTCAAGCCTTTCCCAAATCTGACCCCTTTTCCAGGTAAATTTAGGACCTTTAAATCCTAAATCAAACAATCCAGCCTGAGTTATGTTGTCATTGAAAGTAGTCATCTTGGTAAGATTGGGGATCCTGCCACCCAACTTTTCATCTGAGGACTTAATACAATTGAAATCTCCCCCCACAATCCAAGGAAATCATCTGTTCACGGATGCTGTGAAGACAAGCCCAAAGAGCCTTCCTATCATCTTTACTGCAGCCAGCATAAATAAAAGAGGCGAAGCCCATATGGCCATTCAATTTAAATGATATGTGCACCATTTGATAATTATCCACCAAGACATTCCAAGTGACTTCTTTTCTACGAAAAATCCATATCTTATTGTTATATATATATATATATATATATATATATATATATATATATATATATATATATATATATATATATATAAAAGCAAAATAAATCCTATAATTGCCCAGGTAACAGCAGTCCAGAAGTAATGATTCATCCAATGCAGTGAGGTATGAAATGCAGTCAACATAGAACAGGCAAACCGCGGGTATGAAAGGCATTACATCCAAAGGTATATTAAAACAAACAAAATACGACAAAGTAGGAAATCTCCCCGAGCTAATAAGTTGAAAATATCCTTCCATAAGAGTAGCATCACCACATAAAAATTTCAAACCAGAAAAACTACAACCATCAACAAACATAGAGACCCTATATAGGCCAC
>JAKZJZ010003021.1:0-11576 GCA_022702705.1 Papilionanthe hookeriana x Papilionanthe teres | reverse complement strand
TCAGTTACGTATTGCTATTGACCGAATCAGATCAACTTTCGACCAAAAAGTCAATCTTGGTCAAAATAGTCATTTTTTGTCCTATCGACCATCCTATCGACCAAATAGATGAACTTTTCGACCAAAAAGTCAACTTTAGTCAAAATCTGTTAATTTCTAACCCAATGACTAGAAAGTTAACTTTGGTCAAAATGGTCAATCAATGACCCAATAACCAACTCATTTACCCAATAGTCAACTTCGACCAAAAGTCACTTTCGTCGAAATTGTCATTACTTCGAACCTAATGACCAACCCTTTAACCCCAAAATGTCAACTTTTAACTAAAAAGTCATTTTTTGCGAAAAATAGCCAATTTTTGACATATTCACCGCCCATCGACCTAATATGTCAACTTTCGACCAAAAAGTCAATTTTGGCCAAGAAGGTGAATTTATGACCCAATGACCAACCCATCGAACCCAATATCAAGCACACCGACCAAAAATCGTATTTGGTCAAAATGGTACTAATTTCTCGACCTAATGACCAATCCATCGACCCATAGGTCAACTTTCGACCAAAAAAGTAAACTTTCGTCAAAATGGTCAACTCCGAACCCATCGACCACCCCTTCGCACAATAGTCCAACTTCTGACGAAAAAAGTCAATTTTAGCCAAAATAGCCGCTCGACCTAATCACCAATTATCGGCCCAATAAGTCATCCTCTTACTAAAAAGTTAACTTTGGTCAAAATGGTCGATCCTTGACCAAATGACAAACTCATTGACTCTAACAGTCAACTTTCGACAAAAAATCCAACTTGGTCAAAATGGTCAATCCTCGACCCAATGACCAACCCAATGACCCAATACTTCAACTTTCGACCAAAAATTCAATTTTCGTGAAAATAGTCAATTTTTCACCTAATGTCCAATTATTGAACCAATCACCAATCTTAGTCCAAAAAGTTAACTTTCGACAAAATCGTCAATCGCTGACTCCAATGATCAACCCATACCCGAATCGGCCAACTTCGACAAAAAATCAATCTTGTCAAAATGGTCAATCTCGACCCAATGACCTAACTATTGAATCTAATAGATTAACTTTCGACTCAAAAGATAATTTTGGTCAAAATACCAATTTTTGATCGAATGACCATCCCATCGACTCCAATCACGAACTTTTGTCTAAAAAGTCCACCTTTGTCTTAATGGTCAATTTCTCGACCCAATGACTACATCGTTGGCCTAATGGGTCAACTTTCGATAAAAAATTCAATTTGGTTCAAAATAGTTAATTTTTCGACCTAATGACCAATTATTGGTCCAATAAGTCAATCTCTCGACCAAAAAGTCAACTTTCGCCAAAGTGGTCAATCATCGACCCAATGACCAACCCATTTACACACAGTCAACTTTCACCAAAAAGTCAATATCGTCAAAATTATCAAAACCTCGGTCCAACGACTCTAGCAAGCATCGAATCTAACAGTCAACATTCTGACCAAAAGTAAACTTCGGCCAAAATGCGTCAATCCTTTGATCTCAATAACTCAATAGCATCAATCTCACCGTAGAAGTCAATTTTTATCAAAATAACTGCACTTCGACCTAACGACCACCTTCGATTGACTCCAATTGGTCAACTTTCGACAAAAAGGTCAATTTCGTCAAAATGGTCAATTTCTGACCGATTAACCAACCCATCAATCTAATCAGTCAACTTTCGACTAAAAAGTAAATTCTTGATCAGAATGATCAATCGTTGACCCAATAGTCAACTCGACTCAAAAAGTTTATTTTGACGAAAATATTCAATTGTCGATCAAATGACCAATTATCGACGCAATAAGTCAATCTCTAAACCGGAGTCAACTTTGGTCAACATGGTCAATCTTTCGACCCAATGACAACACATCAACCCATCAGTCAACTTTTTAACCAAAAATAATGACCAACACATTAACCTAATAAAGTCAAATTTTACCAAAAACTCATCTTTCGACAAAATAATGAATCCTCGAACCCAATGACCAATCTATTGCCACCTAATTACGCCAACTTTCGACTAAAATGTCAATTCTCGGGTCAAAATAGCTTAATTTTTTACCAAATGACTAATTATTGACCGAAAACGTTAATCTACACCAAAAATAGCTTTTGGTCAAAACGGTCAATCATCGACCCAATGACCAACCCATCGACTTGATCGTCAATCCACCAAAATCAACTTTTTCAAATGACACCTTGATCCGATGGCCGACCCATTGACCAAATATGTCACCCTTCGACCAAAAAAATTAATTTTGATAAAATAAGTCGATTCTTGACCTTACGGCCAGCCCCATCGATCTGACAGGACAACTTTTGATTAAATAGCCATCTTAGGTCAAAGGAGGTCGATCGATCGACATAATGACCCGGCCCGATTGACCCAAAAGGTCGACTTTTGATCGAAAAGTTGATTTCGGTCAAAGTAGTCAATTTTTACCTAATGAAAAATTATTGAACCCAAGAAGTCGATCTCGACCCGATTCAAAGTCAGCTTTGAGCCGAAATGGTACCGATCATTGACCCGATAACTAATCTGATCGACTCTGATAAGTCGACTTTTGACCACGAAGTCAAGCTTCTCGGTCGGAACGGTCTAATTCGTCTAATGACCAACCCATCGACCCAATAGGTTAAATTTCGACTAACAAAGTCATTTTTGCAAAGTAGGCTTCATTTTTCGACCTGATGACGGTGTGTGCGATCTAATCAAGTCAATTCGACCGAAAAGTCGACTTTGTTCAAAATGATCAATCGCTTGGCCCAGCGATCAACCCTTGTTTACGGCAAGCGACAGGTTAACTTTTTACCGAAAAGTGAACTTTGGACAAATTGTCGATCCTCGACCCAGGTGACCGACCTATTGACCCGATCAGTCGACTTTTGACCAGAAGTCAATTTTTGTTAAAATAAGCCGATTTTTTACCTAAAGATCACCCCCATCATAGCCAGATTTGGGTCAACCTTCGTCCAAAATGTCAATTTCGGTCAAAATGATAAATCTTCTGACACAATAACGATTTACCGATTAACACGACCAGTCGACTTCTGACAAAAAGGATTAATTTCAGTCAAAAGGAGATCGGCTTTTTTTAGTTATAACGGTCCGCACTTCGGACCTAATGTCCGACCCATCGACACTAATAGGTGCTGACTTTCGAAGCAAAAGACAACTTCGGGTCAAAATGGGCATCCTTCACCCAACGACCGACTCATTTTACTAAATAGATCAACCTTTGACCAAAAGATCAATTGGAGTCAAAATAGTCGATTTTTTACTTAATGGCCATCCCAAGTGACCAAATAGATGAACTTTTGACCAAAAAGTCAACTTCGGTCAAAATGGTTAATTTCTAACCCGATGACTAAAAGTTAACTTACCGCCGAAAAGGTCGATCCTTGTCCCAATAACTAACTCGATCGACCTGACAGGTCAAACTTTTAACCAAAAAGTCAACTTCGCTTCGAAATGGTAAGTCCCTTCACCCGATAACCTGACCCGTTGATCGAATAGGAATCGACTTTCTTGACCAAAAGTCAATTTTGGTCAGACTGACTCAATTTACGACCTAATGACCACCTAATAACCCAATATGTCAATTTTTGACTAAAAAGTCAATTTTAGCCAAAAATGGTCAATTTCTGACCCAATGACTAACCCATGGACCAATATGTGAACTTTTGACCAAAAAGTTGATTTGGTGAAAATGGTCAATTTCTGACTTAATAACCAACCCATTGACCCAATAGGTCAACTTTTGACCAAAAAGTCAACTTTGGTCAAAATGTCAATCCTTGACCCAATGACCAACTGTTTGACTCCATAGTTCAATTTTTGGAAAAAAAGTCAATTTTGATCAAAATAGTCAATTTTGATCAGAATAATCAATTTTGATCAAAATAATCAATTTTTTACCAAATAACCAATTATTGACACAATAAGTCAATCTCTTACGAAAAAGTCAACTTTGGTCAAAATGGTCAATCCTTGACCCAATAACCAACCCATTAACCTAATAGGTCAAATTTTGAACAAAAAGTGAATTTTAGTCAAAATAGTTAATCCTTGATAAAATGACCAACCCATTGACATAATAGGTCAACTTTAGACCAAAAAGTTAATTTTGGTCAATATAGTCAATTTTTGACCTAATGACGACCCCATTGACCCAATATGTTAACTTTTGACTGAAAAGTCAACTTCGTTAAAATGGTCAATTTCTCACCCAATGACCATCCCACTGACCCAATGCTTCAACTTTTGAATAAAAGTTCAATGTTCGTTAAAATAGTCAATTTTTGACCTAATGACCAATTATTGACCTAATAAGTCAATCTCTTACCAAAAAGTCAACTTTGCTCAAAATGGTAAATTTCTGACCCAAGGACCAACCCAATAACCAATAGATCAACTTTGGACCAAAAAGTCAATTTTGGTCAAAATAGTCAATTTTTGACATATTGACAATTATTGACCCAAAAAGTCAACCTTGCCAAAAAGTCTACTTTGTTCAATTGGACAATCCTTAACCAAATGACCAACCCGTTGACCCAATTGGTCAACTTTTGACCAAAAAGTTAATTTTCATCAAAATAGCCAATTTTTTAACAACCACCCCATTGACCCAATGGGTCAACTTTTGTCCAAAATGTAAATTTTAGTCAAAATAATCAATCCTTGACACAATGACATACCCATTGATACAATTGGACAACTTTTGACAGAAAAGTAAATTTTAGTCAAAATAGTCAATTTTTAACCTAATAACCACTCCATTGACCCAATAGGTCAACTTTTGACCAAAAAGTCAAATTTAGTTAAAATGGTCAATTTCTGACCCAATAACCAACCCATTGACCGAATAGGTCAACTTTTGACCAACTAGGCAACTTTGGTAAAAAAGGTCATCATTGACCCAATGGCCAACCCATTTTCTAGATAAGTTAATTTTTGACCAAAAAGTCAATTTTGGTCAAAATAGTCAATTTTTGACCAAATGACCATCCCATTGACCAAATGATGAACTTTTGTGCAAAAAGTCATCTTTGGTCAAAATGTTTAATTTCCGACCCAATAATCCAAAAGTCTACTTTGGTCATAATGGTCAGTCCTTGACCCAATAACCAACTCATTAACCCAATAGGTCAACTTTTAACCAAAAATTTAACTTTGGTCAACATAGTCACTCCTTAACCCAATGACCAACCCATTGACCCCATAGGTCAACTTTTGACTAAAAAGTTAATTTTGGTCAAAATAGTCAATTTTTGACCTAATGACCACCCATTGACCCAATAGGTCAACTTTGACAAAAAAAGTTAATTTTGGCCAAAATGGTCAATTTCTGACCCAATGAGCGGTAACCCACTGACCCAATATGTGAACTTTTGACCAAAAAGTAGATTTGGTAAAAATGGTCAATTTTTGACTCACTAACCAACCTATTGACCCGAATAGGTCAACTTTTGACCAAAAAGTCAACTTTGGTCAAAATGGTCAAACCTTGACCCTATGACCAACACTTTTACTAAATAGTTCAAATTTTGACAAGTAGTCAATTTTGGTCAAAATAGTCATTTTTTTACCAAAAGACCAAATATTGACCCAATAAGTCAATCTCTTACCAGAAGTCAACTTTGGTCAACATAGTCAATCCTTGATCCAATGACCAACCAATTGACCCAATAGGTCAACTTTTGACCAAAAAGTGAACTTTAGTCCAAATAGTTAATCCTCGACACAATGACCAACCCATTGACACAAGAGGTTAACTTTTGACCGAAAATTTAATTTTAGTCAAAATAGTCAATTTTTAACCTAATGACTACCCCATTGACCCATTATGTCAATTTTTGACCAAGATGTCAACTTTGGTCAAAATGGTCAATTTCTGACCCAATGACCACCCCATAGACCCAATGTATCAACTTTTGACCAAAAAGTCAATTTTGGTCACAATTTTGGTCAAAATAGTCAATTTTTGACCTAATGACCAATTATTGACCCAATAACTCAATCATTGACCCAAAAGTCAACTTTGGTCGAAATGGTCAATCATTGACCTAATTACCAACCCATTGACCCAATATCTTTGACATAAAAGTCAACAAAGGTCAAAATGGTCAATCTTTGACCCATTGACCCAATAGGTCAACTTTTGACCAAAAAGTTAACTTTAGTCAAAATAGTCAATTTTTTACTTAATGACCACCCAATTGATCCAATAGGTCAACTTTTGACCAAAAAGTCAACTTTGGTCAAAATGATCAATTTCTGACCCAATGACCAACCCATTGACCCAATAAATCAACGTTTAATCAAAAAGTCAATTTTCGTTAAAATAGTAAAATTTTGACCTAATGACAAATTTTTGACCCAATTAGTTAATCTCTGACCAAAAAGTCATCTTTGGTCAAAATGGTCAATCCTTGACCCAATGACCAACCCATTGACCCAATAGGTTAACTTTTTACCAAAAGGTTAACTTTGGTCAGAATGGTCAATCCTTGACCAAATGACCAGCCCGTTGACCCAATTGGTCAACTTTTGACCAAAAATTCAATTTTCGTCAAAATAGTCGATTTTTTGCCTAACGACCACCCAATTGACCCAATTGGTCAACTTTTCACAATAATGTAAATTTTGGCAAAATGGTCAATCCTTGACACAATGACATACCATTGACACAATTTGTCAACTTTGACCAAAAAGTCAATTTGGTTAAAATGGTCAATTTCTGACCCAATGAGCATCCCATTGACCCAATGCGTCCACTTTTGACCAAAAAGTTAATTTTGGTCAAAATTGTCAATTTTTGATCTATTGACCAATTATTGACCCAATAAGTCATTCTCTTACCAAAAAGTCAACTTTGGTCAAAATGGTCAATCCTTGACCCAATGATCAACATAATGACACAATAAGTCAACTTTTGATAAAAAATTCAATTTTGACCAAGATAGTCAATTTTGACCAACTCGCCAATTATTGAACCAATCAGTCAACCTCTGGCCAAAAAGTCAACTTTTGTCAAAATGGTCAATCATTGACCCAATGACCAACCCATTGACTGAATAGGCCAACTTTTGTCCAAAAAATCATCTTTGGTCAAAATAGTTAATCCTTGACCCAATGACCAACTCATTGACCCAATAGATCAACTTTATACCAAAAAGACAATTTTGGTCAAAATAGTAAATTTTTGACCTAATGACCATCCCATTGACCCAATAGGTCAACTTTTGACAAAAAATTCTGACCCAATGACCACACCGTTGACCCAATGGGTCAACTTTTGACAAAAAATTCAATTTAGATTTAAATAGTTAATTTTTGACCTAATGACCAATTATTGACCCAATAAGTCAATCTCCGACCAAAAGTCAACTTTGGTCAAAATGGTCAATCATTGACCTAATGACCAACCCATTTACCCAATAGGTCAACTTTTGACCAAAAAGTTAACATTGGTGAAAATGGTCAAACCTTGACCTAATTATCAGCCCATTGACCCAATAGGTCAACATTTTACCAAAAAGTCAACTTTGTTCAAAATGAACAATCCTTGATTCAATAACTCAACAATCAACTTTTGACCAAAAAGTCAATTTTTTGTCAAAATAGTTTATTTTTTACCCAATGACCACCTCATTGACCCAATTGGTCAACTTATGACCAAAAGGTCAACTTTGGTCAAAATGGTCAATTTCTGACCCAATGACCAGCCCATTGACCCAATATGTTAACTTTTAACCAAAAAGTTAACTTTGGTCAAAATGATCAATCATTGACCCAATAGGTCGACTTTTGACCAAAAAGTTTATTTTGGTCAAAATATTTAATTTTTGACATAATGACCAATTGTTGATCCAATAAGACAATCTCTAACCAAAAAGTCAACTTTCGTCAAAATGCTCAATCTTTAACCCAAAGACAAACCCATTTTTGTCAAAATAGTTAATTTTTGACCCAATGACCAATTCTCGACCCATAAGTCAATCTCTGACCAAAAAGTCAACTTTGGTCAAAATGGTCAATCATTGACCCAATGACCAACCTATTTACCTAATAGGTTAACTTTTGACAAAAAACTCAACATTGGTCAAAATGCTCAAACCTTGACCCAATGATCAGCCCATTGACGCAATAGGTCAACATTTGACCAAAAAGTCAACTTTGGTCAAAATGGACAATCCTTGATTCAGTAACATAATAGATCAACTTTTGACCAAAAAGTCAATTTTTGTCAAAATAGGTAATTTTTTACCTAATGACCACCTCATTGACCCAGTTGATCAACTTTTGACCAAAAGGACAACTTTGGTCAAATTGGTCAATTTTTGACCCAATGACCAACTCATTGAACCAATAGGTCAACTTTTGACCAAAAAGTCAACTTTAGTCAAAATGATCAATCATTGACCACTTATGTCAACTTTTGACCAAAAAGTTTATTTTGGTCAAAAGATTGAATTTTTGACCTAATAACTAATTATTGACCCAATAAGTCAATCTCTAACTAAAAAAGTCATCTTTGGTCAAAATGGTCAATCTTTGACCCAATCACGAATCCATTGACCTAATAGGTCAACTTTTGACCAAACCCATGACAAACCCATTGACTCAATAGGTCAAATTTTTACCAAAAAGTTAACTTTTGTCAAAATGATCAATCATTTGCTCAACGACTAACCTTTTGACCCAAAAGGTCAACTTTTGACCTAAAAGTCAATTTTGGTCAAAATAGTTAATTTTTTACCTAATGATAAAATATTGACCGAAAAAGTCAATCTATGACCAAAAAGTGAACTTTGGTCAAAATGATCAATCCTTAAACCAATAGCCAACCCATTGACCCAATTGGTCAACTTTTGACCAAATGATCAACTTTTGTCAAAATGGTCAATCCTTGACCCAATGACAAACCCATTGACCCAATAGTTCAACCTTTGACCAAAAAATGAGTTTTTGTCAAAATAGTCAATTTTTGACCTTATGACCACCCCATTGGCCCAATAGGTTAACTTTTGAAAAAAAAGGTCGACTCTGGTCATAATGGTCAAATTCTGACACAATAACCACCCCCATTGACCCAATGGGTCAACTTTTGTCAAAAATTCAATTTTGGTCAAAATAGTCAAATTTTTACCTAATGACCAGTTATTGACCAAAAAAACCAATCTCGGATGAAGAAGTTAACTTTGGTCAAAATGGTCATCGTTGACCCAAAGACTAACCCATTGACCCAATAGATCAACTCTTGACTAAACTGTCAACTTTGGTCAACATATTCAATTTTTAACTTAATGACCACCCATTGACCCTATAGGTCAACTTTTGACGAAAAAGTCAACTTCGGTAAAAAAAGGTCAATTTGTGACCCAATGACAAACCCATTGACACAATAGGTTAACTTTTGGCCAAAAAGTCAACTTTGTTCGATATGGTCAATTCTTCACCCAATGACCAACTCATTGATCCAATAGGTCAACTTTTGAACGAAAAGTCATTTTCGGTCATAATAGTTAATTTTTGACCTAATGACCAATTATTGACTCAATACGTCAATCTCTGACCAAAAAGTCAACTTTGGTCAATTCTTGACCCAACGACCGACCCATTGACTAAATAAGTCAACTTTTGACCAAAAAGTCAACTTTAGACAAAATGGTAAATCCTTGACCCAATGACATCCCTCTGACCTAATAGATCAATTTTTGACAAAAAAAGTCAAATTTGTTCAAAATAATCAATTTTTGACCTAATGACCAATTATTGACCCAATAAGTTAACTTTTGACCTAAATGTAAACATCGGTGAAAATGGTCAAACCTTGACCCAATGACCAACCCATTAACACAATAGGTCAACATTTTACAATAAAGTCAACTTTGACCAAAATGGTAAATCCTTGGCCCAATGATCAACCCATTAAAACCAATATATCAACCTTTGACCAAAAAATCAACTTTGGTCAAAATAATCAATTTTTGACCTCATCACCACCTCATTGACCTAAATAAGTCAAATTTTGCCAAAAAGACAACTATGTTTAAAATGATCAATTTTTGACATAATGACCATTCGATTGACCCAATGGGTCAACCTTTGACCAAAAATTTAATTTTGGTCAAAATAATCAATTTTTTACATAATGACCAATTATTGACCCAATAAGACGATCTGAAAATCATTTGGTTAAAATGGTTAATCCTTGACCTAATGACCAACCCATCGACCTAATCAGTCAACTTTTGACACAAAAAAATCAACTTTGGTGAAAAAGGTCAATCCTCGACCCAATGACCAACTCATCGATCAACAGTCAACTTTTGACTAAATAGTCAAATTTGGTCAAAATAATCATTTTTTGACCTAATGACCAATTATTGACCCAGTAAGCCAATCTCTCAACAAAAAGTTAACTTTGGTCAAAATGGTCAATCCTTGTCCCAATGAGAAACCCAATGACCCAATAGGTTAACTTTTGACCAAAAAGTCAACTTTGGTCAAAATGATCAATCCTTGACTCAATGACAAACCCATTTACCCAATACATCAACTTTTTACCAAAATAACAATCTTGGTCAAATTAATCAATTTTTGACCTAATGACCATTTATAGACTTAATAAGTCAATCTCTAACTAAAAAGTTAACTTTGGTCAAAATGCTCAATCATTGACCCAATAACTCACTCATCGGACCAATAGGTTAAATTTTGACCAAAAAGTCAACTTTGGTCAAAATGGTCAAACCTTAACCCAATGATAGGCCCATTGACCCAATAGGTCAACTTTAGACAAAAAAGTCAACTTTGGTCAAAATGGTCATTCCTTGACCCAATGACCAACCCATATAACCAATATGTCAACTTTTGACCAAAATACTTAATTTTTGACATAATGACAAATTATTGACCCAATAAGTCTATCGATGACCAAAAGTCAACTTTGGACAAATTGGTCAATCCTTGAACCAATGACCAACCCTTTGATCCAATAGGTCAACTTTTGACCAAAAAATGAACTTTGGTCAAAACTGTCAATCGTTGACACAATGGCCAACCCATTGACACAATTGGTCAACTTTTAACCAAAAACTTAATTTTGGTCAATATACTCAATTTTTGACCTAATGACCACCTCATAGACCTAATATGTCAACTTTTGAATAAAAAGTCAATCATCGGTCAAAATGGTCAATTTTCAATCCAATGACTGAACTCATCGACCCAATGCAGATCAACTTTTCGTCCAAGAAGTCATTTTCGTCAAAAGGTCAATTTGACCTAACTTCCAACTCATCGACCAAAAAGGTTAACTTCGACCAAAAAGTTAACTTTGGCCAAAATGGTCAATTCTCATCCAATGACCACCTCGCTGACCCAATGGGTCAACTTCACCATAAATTCAATTTTGGTCAAAATAATCAATTTTCGACTTAATGACCAATTATCAACCTAATAAGTAAATCAGACACAAAAATCAACTTTAATCAAAGGGTCAATCCTTGACCCAATGACCAACCCATTGACCTAA
>JAKZJZ010003020.1:0-11589 GCA_022702705.1 Papilionanthe hookeriana x Papilionanthe teres | reverse complement strand
GGGTTTAAGAAGGATTAGGAAAGGGCCCCCTCTTCTTGCCATAAATGGACAAATGACAAGTCAAAGCCCTCATGGCTTCATGTGGCTTGAGAATGGCTTGTTCATGGCTCCATTTGGCTTGGGAAAAGGTTGACTTGTTTCATGAAAAGGGTTTTAGGAATTTTTGGTAATTTGATGGAAATTTGTATGGAACTTGATTTGGAATAATTTGATGATGGATTTAGGACTTAGGTATTGAGTTTAATTGAAAGTATGATGAGGGGAAATGTCATGTGGGCTTTAGGGTAGATTTTGGGTTCATTGAAATGGTTTTAGATGGGCTTTTAAATGTTTTAGGAAAGTGGGCTTTGAATTTTAAAAATGGATTTTGGGATGAAATTTTGGTAAAGGCTTGGGCCAAATAATTGTTGAATTTGGTTTAGGGATGTGTCATGAGTGTTTTGAAACAAATTTGAGGTGATTTGGGTTTGAATTGGGTTGGATATGAGCTTTTTGGTAAAGAGGCTAAGATGGGCCAAAATGGGCTAGCATGGGCCAATGTTGGGCTAGGGTTGAAATTGATGTAAAATTAATGTTGGGAAATCTTTATGGGAGTGTTTCAAAGAGGTTTTGGCTTTGATGGGTTTTGATTTTGGGGTTTGGGCTCATTTGGGTTAGGCTTGGGTTTAGGTCAAAATTGGGCTTTTTGATTTTGGGTTGAATTTGAGTGGGGTTTGGGTCAAAATCTTGGGTAAATCATGTTAGTGTTTTGTTCATGGGGATGTTAAGGAAGGTTTAGAAAAGATTTGGGGTTAATTGGAGTTGAATTGGGTGAGTTTGGGCTAAGTTTGGGTCATGGGTCCAAATTGGGCTTTAAGGCCAAAAGTGAAATTGGATCCAAATGCCAATCAAATTGGGCTTGAATTTGGTCTATATTGGTATTGGGGATGTTGAATTGAAGTTTAGAATTGAATTGGACCAGAATTTGGGTCAATTGGGTAGGTTTGGTTTGACATTGGGTTCATTTTGGGTTAAAATAGGTCAAATTGGGGGTTTTGACAAAAGTAGGGTAAATTGACAAAATTAGCCCATGGTGTAGTTGAACAAAATGAAATTGGGAATATTTGGGATTTTCTGGAATTTTCTGGGAATTTTCTGAATTTTTGGATTTTTTGGCTAGGAGGGGTATTTTGGGTATTTGGAGGGTATTGGGAGGTATTTTGGAATTTTTGGTGTTTTTGGGTATGGATGATCAATTTGAGTAATGTTGGAATATTTGGGATTGGTTTTGGAGATTTTTGGGTGATTTAGGTGGTTTTGTAAAATTTTGGTGGTTTCAAGGGTTTTGGGTAGGTTGGCGGATGTAGGGTCCCGGGGGTCAAAAATTAAAAATTTGGAAAATGGAAGATTGGGTGAATGTAAGTGGAATGAAATCATTTTTGTTGAGCCATGAAGCCATATCAAGTCAACATGAGCCATGAAGGGACTCATTTGAGGCATCAACTATGTTGTTCCTAACCCTCTTACGCGAGGGCTTAGGGGTTAAGGACCATCCATGTGAATCACCTTCATGAGTCAGGAGGTCAAATTGGGTATGGGTGTGTTTCTTTAGGAGTTGTGTGAAAGTGTAGTGTGTAGGTGTAGTGTGTAGGTGTAGTGTATGTAAGTCAGCCCCTCACCAAACCAGGCCACCCAGGGCAATCCTAAGGCCAAAGAGTCCTATAGGAACTCATCCTTTAAACTTCCACATTTGATTTCAACCCTCTAGGTGATTAGGGGTCTACGGTCGAGTTTGTGGGGTTTGCGGGGAGTTTAGAAGTGGTTTGAATTTCTAAAATGTGGGTCCCAGATTCTAATCCTCTAAGATAGTCGAAGGAAAAGCCTAAGGCTAGATCCTAAGCACTAAAAGAAGAAGAGAAGACCTCATCGAAAATGAGGTCGACAAATGGACTCCCGATAGGTGTGGTGAGCTGACGGAGCACACCGCGCGTATTGGTGTTGACCGAAGCGATCAACAAAACCAACACAGATGTCCAAGTAACAAACTTAGGACGAAGTAGAAGAATTTCCGCTGGGGAGTGTCAAGTGCATCTCCAAGACTGGAGATCCCTGAACTCTCGCTGGGGAAAGGAAAAGGAGGTGAATTCCAAATCACAAGATCCGAAGAAATTTCGATTTAGATTTTATTTTGTTTCATGTTCAAGTCATGATGTGTGAGTTTAGATTTCAATTTGGAGTTTCAATTTAGATTGAAGTTTGTCAAGATTAATTTTAAAGGATTTGATTTGAAATGAAAATTGGAATTTTGAGGTTTTAGATGTAACATCTTCGACCCCAAAAGAAGATCGAATCGATTGGATTGGATCATTACAATGAGGAAAGATCTCAGAGTAATGCGGTATTGGATGTAAAATCCTTAACCTCAAGAGTTTGATTTTGATGTATTTCATTGCGATAGGGTAATGATCCTAAAGCAATGCAGTCTCGGATGTAAAATCCTTAACCCGGGAATTTGATTTGATGTATTTCAGTGCAATAGGGAAAGAATCCTAAAGCAGTGCAGTCTTGGATGTAAAATCCTCGACCCAAAAGTTTGAATTTGATGTATTTCAGTGCAATAGGGAAAGAATCCTAAAGCGGTGCGGTCTTGGATGTAAAATCCTCGACCCGAAAAGTTTGGATTTGATGTATTTCGGTGCAATAGGGAAAGAATCCTAAGCGAGTGCGGTCTTGGATGTAAAATCCTCGACCCAAGAGTTTGAATTTGATGTACTTCGGTGCAATAGGGAAAGAATCCTAAAGCGATGCGGTCTTGGATGTAAAATCCTCGACCCAAAAGTTTGAATTTGATTTATTTCGGTGCGATAGGGAAAGAATCCTAAAGCGATACGGTCTTGGATGTAAAATCCTCGACCCAAAAGTTTGGATTTGATGTATTTCGGTGCGATAGGGAAAGAATCCTAAAGCGGTACGGTCTTGGATGTAAAATCCTCGACCCAAAAGTTTGAATTTTGATGTATTTCGAGTGCAATAGGGAAAGAATCCTAAAGCGGTGCGATCTTGGATGTAAAATCCTCGACCCAAGAGTTTGAATTTGATGTATTTCATGCATGATAGGGAAAGAATCCTAAAGCGATGCGGTCTTGGATGTAAAATCCTCGACCCAAAAGTTTGAATTTGATGTATTTCGGTGCAATAGGGAAAGAATCCTAAAGCGGTGCGGTCTTGGATGTAAAATCCTCGACCCAAAAGTTTGGATTTGATGTATTTCGGTGCGATAGGGAAAGAATCCTAAAGCGAGTGCGGTCTTGGATGTAAAATCCTCGACCCAAAAGTTTGAATTTGATGTATTTCGAGTGCAATAGGGAAAGAATCCTAAAGCGGTGCGGTCTTGGATGTAAAATCCTCGACCCAAGAGTTTGAATTTGATGTATTTCGAGTGCAATAGGGAAAGAATCCTAAAGCGGTGCAGGTCTTGGATGTAAAATCCTCGACCCAAGAGTTTGAATTTGATGTATTTCGGTGCGATAGGGAAAGAATCCTAAAGCGGTGCAGTCTTGGATGTAAAATCCTCGACCCAAAAGTTTGAATTTGATGTATTTCGGTGCGATAGGGAAAGAATCCTAAAGCGAGTGCGGTCTTGGATGTAAAATCCTCGACCCAAAAGGTTGAATTTGATGTATTTCGGTGCGATAGGGAAAGAATCCTAAAGCGAGTGCGGTCTTGGATGTAAAATCCTCGACCCAAAAGTTTGAATTTGATGTATTTCGGTGCGATAGGGAAAGAATCCTAAAGCGAGTGCGGTCTTGGATGTAAAATCCTCGACCCAAAAGTTTGAATTTGATGTATTTCGGTACAATAGGGAAAGAATCCTAAAGCGGTGCGGTCTTGGATGTAAAATCCTCGACCCAAAAGTTTGAATTTGATGTATTTCGGTGCAATAGGGAAAGAATCCTAAAGCGGTGCGGTCTTGGATGTAAAATCCTCGACCCAAAAGTTTGAATTTGATGTATTTCGGTGCGATAGGAAAGAATCCTAAAGCGGTGCGGTCTTGGATGTAAAATCCTCGACCCAAAAGTTTGAATTTGATGTATTTCGGTGCAATAGGGAAAGAATCCTAAAGCAGTGCAGTCTTGGATGTAAAATCCTTGACCCAAAAGGTTGAATTTGATGTATTTCAGTGCAATAAGGAAAGAATCCTAAAGCAGTGCAGTCTTGGATGCAAAATCCTCGACCCAAAGGTTTGAATTTGATTGAGGTTTGATGTGAGATCCGGAAAGATCGAATTTGAAATTTGATTGAGATTTGATTTAAGATCTGGAAGATCGAATTTGAGATTTGATAGAGATTTGGAATCTGGAAAGATTGAACTTGAATTTGATTGAGATTTGGAATCTGGAAAGATTGAACTTGAATTTGATTGAGATTTGGAGTCTGGAAAGATTGAACTTGAAATTTGGAAGGATGAGTTTGAACTCGGTTGAAATTTGATTTAAGATTTGATTTGAAAATTGGAAGATCACATTTGAAATTTGATTGAGAATTTGATTTAATATTCATGTTGATTTTGTTTATCTTTTAATGATTCAAATTTTATTTTATCATTTATTTAATGTTCATGTGAATTTGGTGTTTGTCATTTTTTTTAGATTTTTTTTTTTTTTAAAGGAAAGTTTTCTTTTATTCTCTTTTTTTCTTTTTCTGTTCTTTGTTCGAAGTTCATTTAACTTTAATGGCGTTTCCCAATCAATTTTGCACAAAAGAGGTGAAGGCCAAAAATGTGACATGGTCACTTTCATTCCAATCATGTAGAAGATACATCATACATCTTGATGCTGGAATATATTTCATACAATCCATGTAAACTCAAAACGGATCGTGTATGATCTTTGTCGATCCATCCAAAGAAGCATCGTCAAAAATCCATGTCCGAATAGTGGGGTACATGGTCGATAACATCACCTTCCAAGCCATCCTTGGCAAGGATACCGTATGGATGTACATTGGAGGTGTGATATTTTCCATGTAACTCACGGCTCGTAGGTCGGAGGCTCTCTAGCTCCGGGTACGGCTGGAAATGGTAAGGTGTCTTCCTGTCATCCATCCTTCGAAAGTAAGCGAGATCCGCTTCATTGGTACTCCTGGTATGCAATGCTTAGCGATATACGCTCCGTTGCCCTTCGGTATCATGACGGAACCTACCGGTAAAGGTATCTTCAACGGCCCTCGGAACTCTCACTGGACCTGCTATCCGGAGGTCGAATCCGAACATGATGTTACACTCGTTCGGGGAAAGAGGCGTGCGAAAGGTCGACAAAGTCGTGGTGATCTATGTGTGGGGGTATGCGATCACCCTGTTTGTAGATGTTGATAATGCGGCTATTGGGTATGCAATCTGCTGCGCAGTACCCTCCATGTTATCAATCTCTTTACCATTCTCTTGATGACTAATGGCATCGGATCCACTTGCCCATGACGGAGTATTCCCGGTGGGTTTCCCTTCCTGTCCTCCGTAAAGTTGTAACAGCATCCACATTGTATTGTGATTCTTCCTTTCCCTGGCATCCATCTCCGGGGTTCTGAGTATGTGTTTTCCCTTAGGCGGCCCGCTCGGCCCATTCTTTTCAAATCCCGGATGCAATCCACGATTTCTTGCTTGTTCATACTACGAGAATACGTACGTATGTAGCTCGAGGCCCTCTGAGTATATTGATTCTTACGCCTTCGATTCTCTCGAAGTATTCAAAGGTTTTCTTTTCAACATTACGCATTCTCTCCGGCTCGTATTCCGGAATGATCGCGGATGGCGAGGCACTGGTGACATATTGTGGAATATACGGTTCGATCCCTTCGCGTTCTCCTGCATACCTCGGCTCCTCGGGGATGATGCACGTCGGGACATCCCCGGGGTTGCTGCACGCAACAAGGTCATGCATTGCGGTGGTTCTATCCGGTGGCGTGGTAGCCTTCTTTCTTCGATCTTACGGAGATCTCCACAGTTCTTCTCGTTATCCTAGGAGCTGGCCTCCTTTCTTCGGGTTCACGGTGAACCGGTGTCCTTGAAGTGTATGCAGCGACGTTAGCAACCGTCTCGTCGCGTTGGTCCGCGGCTAGTTTTGTTAACATCTTACGGATACGGCGATTCTTATTTCTTCGTTGCGTTGCGTTGTGAGAGTAGCTCTTCGAACTTCTTGAATCTCTGTGGGCGCGGCGGCGACAAGCTCGCCTTGCTCTGTAGCGACTACGGACTTCATTTTCTTATCTTCTTCGATGTTTGTCTTTCTTTTCTTCTTGCTTTGGATTGGTGGCTTGGGCCACCCACTTTCATCATTGTCTGTCACGGGCGGTTCTTCTCGATCAGGCGGGACCCGGTCACTTTCCTCGTACGCGTAGGCCTGCTGGTGCGAAATCCGAGTCAATCTCGATTATCGCTCCATCTTTCACCCTCTTTTCATCGAGTGCGAGGCTTACGCCATTCTTAAAGTTCGGGACCAACCGCCGCTCGACATTTCCCTGCGAAAAGACAAGGAAAAGGATCGAGGGGCTGTCTAAGAACAAGAACATTAAGAAAATGTTTATTAAAGACATTTTTTTATTATTCTTACATTTTTAAACTTAACGGGAATGAAGTGGGATAAGATCGGGAAAGAGATTTTGATTTGGAAAAGAAAACAAGGAAAATTTTATTATCGAGATTTTATTTATTTTAGCACATTTTATTATTTTTTGGGTTCGGACCCGATCATAAGTAATTACTTCACCCGTGCTTCTAGGGATGGAAAATTCATTCCTTCGAAACATCGGGTAGCGTAGTACTTTTTCAAGTATCGTCCATTGATCGGAAGCATATGTCTTTCTCCACGGCAATTCACTAGGTTGGTAGGAACCTCACGAGTATCTTGCTTCGACCACAAACGGTCCTTCCCGAGTGGGTTCAAATTTTCCTCCTATCTTGCGGTGTGCGAGAATAGGTCTCTTGAGAACAAGAACTAAGTCACCAACTTTGAAGGTTCTTGGGCGGACCGGTTTGTCATGGGCTTGAACCATCTTAGCTTGGTATAGTTCTAAATTACATGTTGCTGCTGCAAGTCTTTTCCCTTCCGGGCTCTCTAATTCTTCGAGTCGTAATTTGGCGTTCTCTTACATTGTGATTTTATTTGCAATGCACAGTACGAGTGAAGGAAGGCTGAACCTCTAAAGGTAACTCTTGCCTCGGACCCATACACCGGAGCGTAAGGTGTAGCTTGCGTAGGAGTTCTGAAAGTTGTCCGGTAGGCCCATAAGGCTTCTAACAACTTCTCGTGCCAATTTCTCTTATTATCGTCCAAGGTTTTCTTTAAGATTTGAACGAGAGTTTTATTAAAAGCCTCAGCGAGGCCGTTTGCTCTTGGGTAGTAAATTGTTGAGTATCGCCGGTCGATTCCATGTCTCTGACAAAATTATTGATTTGCGTGCTTCGAATGCGACCCATTATCCGAGATGATCTGCGCGGCACTCCGAAACGGTAGACAACTTGGTTCTTAAAAAGCTGTAGCACGTGATGTGCTTTCACTTCTACGAGTGGAGCGCCTCGCCCGCTTGGAAAAGTAATCATGTAGCCGCAAGAATGAAGCGATGTCCTTTTGAAGATGGTGGTTCTATTGGACCCACTATATCTGTGCCCCAACATTCAAATGGCCATGACGCAATTGTCGGATGTAGCACATTTGGAGGTTGGTGCAGAACTACTCCGTGCACTTGGCATTGGTGACAGCTCTTGGCGATTTTCATGCAGTCGGTCATCATCGAGGGCCAGTAGTACCCTAGTCTTTTAATTTTCATTTTCATCTTCGGACCCGGCTGGTGAGCGCCACGGAGTCTCGAATGCACCTCCTTAACAATTTCACGGGCCTCGGACCCGCTTAGGCACCTTAGCCACATTTGATCGAAGGACCTTACGTATAATGTATTGTTTATTAATGCGTAGGACGGAGTTCTTTTCTTGATACGATGGGCTTAACGACCTATCGTCCGGTAGCTTTCTGTTTGCGGGTAGTCCATCAATGGTTGTCGCCAATCTTCTGTGTTTTACATCACTTTGTTACAGCTGATTCTTTTTCTTCTTCGATTTGCGTATTGTGTACATGTCGAGTTGTGATAGGACTCGACGTCAGTGAGCCGACACTTCTGCTGATTCATCTTGCAAACAGGCAAATTCTTTTGCGAGACGGACTAAAGCATCTGCTTAAAGCATTTTCTTTTACGGAATTTTGTAGATTGTCACATTTGGAATCATGTTCAACAGTTGTATGGCATCTTGGAAGTATTGCTCGAGTCTTGGTTTTAAAATTACGTATTGTCCGTGATACGTTGAATGATTAACTTGTGAATCCCGTAGATGTTGATGTACGTTATCCCCATTTGAATTGTTAATTCCGGTCCGTTATGAGGGCTTCGTATTCGCTTCGTTGTTTGTACATGGTTACGTCGAGTGGTAGGAGTATCTTAACATCCCCGCTCAGGTGTTATAAAGATTAGCTCGATTCTGCCTTACAGGGCACTATTACTTGCGATTCTTCGTCTTTGTGCGCTGAAGATGCTCCGTCGAAATATAATTCCCAACGTCGATCATCAAGGTCTTCTAGGTTCATTATTTGTTCATCGGCGAGATCGTCATTGAGAGGAGATTCTGCCGGCAAAGGGTGTCTTTGCAAGGAAGTCTGCTAAGACTTGTCCCTTTACGGCACGAAGAGGCACGAAAGTTATATCGAATTGCAATAATATCATTGACCATCGGCAAGTCTGCCGGAAAGCGTTGGACGAGTCATCGAGTATTGCAATGGATTAAACTTCGAGATTAGGTTGACCTTATGAGAAAGCATGTAGTGCACTGAGCTTTTGAGCGGCGAAGATCGGGGCCAAACAATGCTTTTCAATTGCGGGATACCTTACTTCCGTCGGAAGCAAACGACGGCTTAAGTAGTAAAGAGCATTTTCTTTACCCTCATCATTGACACGAGGCTAACGGGGCTCCGAGAGAGTCGTCTAAAGCCGCGGTGTAAAGTATCGGCGGTCTACACGAGGCCGGGGCTGCTAGGACGGGAGGTGTCATTAAATATTGCTTAATGTCCTCGAAGGCCTTCGGCATTTCTCTTCCCAAATAAATTTGGCGTCCTTTTTAACTAGTTCGAGAAAGGCTGACACCTACCGACGGGTTTGAGATAAAGCGTCGAAGATATGCCGGCTTCCTTGAAAAGATCGTAGTTGTTTTAAGGTTTTGGGAGGCGGCATTTCTAAGATAGCTTTAATCTTCTCCGGGTCGATTTCAATTCCACGATGTCGGACAACGAATCCTAAGAATTTCCGGAGGTGACGCCGAAGCGCATTTTAAGGATTCATCTTAAGGTTAAATTGTCTTAATCGTTCGAAAACAATTCTCGAATCATACGAGTGGTTGTCCTTTACTTTGCTTTTGATGACCACATCGTCCACGTAGCATTCGACTTGATTGTGGATGAGATCATCAAAAATTCTTGTCATTGCTCTTTGGTAGGTTGCTCCTGCGTTCTTCGATCCGAATGGCATCCATTGTGTAGCAAAATACTCCGATCGGCGTTACGAATGCTGTAAGCTTTTCATCTTACTGGAGCCATTTTTATCCGGTTGTATCACGAAGATCCATCCATGAATGAGAATATTTCATGTGTTGAAGCAATGTCGATCATTAATTCAGGATCGGTAGAGGAATTCATCTTTTGGACATGCCTTGTTTAAATCTGCGAAGTCCACACAAATTCGATCGACCATTCTTCTTTACGGCTGGGACTACATTGGCTAGCCAAGTTGGGTATTGTTCTTCACGGACAAATTTAGCGTCTATTAACTTTTTAACTTCGGTATGACTTGTTGTTCGATTTCTAGACGCATTCTTACGGGACCTTGTCGGTCGGGACGGAAGTAGGATCCACTCCTAGCTTATGGATTGCGACCTGCGGAGCTAATCACGGCATCTCATCGTAGCTCCGAAGCAAAACGGTCTTTAAATTCCATTAATAACTTGATTATTTCTTACGAGTCTTCTTTATTGAGTAAGGAGCTAACAAAGGTAGGTCTAGGCTCTTTGCTTAGTACCTAAGTTAACTTCCGTTAACTCATCTATTGTAGATTTGATTTCTTCTTCGAATTCGGTGGAGCGTCTCAATTTGTAAATCTTCGAGTTCGTCCGTAGTTTCCATGCGGTTTTCATTAGATTCGCAAGTGACAACCATGCAAAATTCGGTATCGTCGGCGATCCTCTTGTGCCGAATCCGAGACCATGTTTTGAGTTGGGTGGACGACCGGAATTATTCCATAATTTTTCAAAATGTTGAGATTGACCTTTTGTCCCTTGTCGAGGTAAGAAACCACGTTGAATTAAATTTTGAACACGGGGAGAGTACCACTCGAAAGGTAATTCCATTAATTCGATAAAGTGACATCTTGAATCGTACATTATTTTCAGTTTTGGAGGAAGAAGCACCACGGTAGAATTTGATTGGTTTTGCACCACCGCTACGTACCTCTTTGACCTCCATACCCTCGATCTTATTAGAATGGATCGGGGTCAGGGTCATAGTATGTACATAGTGGTTAATCTTCTCGTACATTGATTTGTATTCTTCGTTCTTCTCATCTTCGAGAGGGATTTTGAATTGCGGCTTCTTCTGACTTATTGTCGTCTGCTTCTTGTTTGATTTCTTTTTCTTCTTCGGAACTATCTTCCCGATCAACATTGATGGCTGGTTTCCTCATCCAGTCGTCCTAACGTCTCTACCACGGCCTCGTCCCCGGCCTCGACCTCAGATGCGAGTTGTGGAGAAACCTTCACCATCTCGCGCGGGAGGGAGTGGTGAGTGACTGTTGGACTAGAATTTCAGGTTCTTCGTTGTCCCGAACTTTCTTTGCTTCATTTGTCATGGTATCTGCTGGAGAAGATCGTTTTCTTCGGTGGTGCATAATAAAGTTGCATCCTCGTGGATTCCAATTTCATGTACGGAGAATGGTTGTAAGTCACCTTTGATGCCTTGTTCCCCTCCGTCGTAGTATTTGATGCAGCGATGTAGAGATGATGGTACCATCCTGTTTTCATGTATCCATGGTCGGCCCGATAGAGCATTGAACGATGTTTCGAATCAATTATGTGAAATTTTGCGGTTGTCTTTGCTAAGTCACCGGTCTTCATCGGTAGCGTTATTGATCCAGAGGGCTCTTTCTCCTTTACGGTTGAATCCTCTTAATAACATTTTGTCGGCTTCGAGTTCACGAGCATCAATTTCCAAGTATGCTTAGCGTTCGAAGATTCATTATATTGATTGATGCTCCTGGATCCACCAATACTACGGAGAGTGTAAATTTTCCGATTGTAGCCGAAATGTACAACGGTCGGTTGTGGTCTGTTGTCCCGAGTAGTAGGTCATTGTCCGTGAAGGTAACACCTCGTTGTTCCTTTAACGAGCAAACCTCATCTAAGGACTCTCCGGCCATTTGAGCTAAGCAAATTTCCGGATCGAAGTAAGGCCTTGATCGGAGCTTCTCTCATCTCTTTTGATAAGATGAGAGCGTCGTAGATGCTCGGTTGTGTTGGTAGTTTCC
>JAKZJZ010000302.1:0-56712 GCA_022702705.1 Papilionanthe hookeriana x Papilionanthe teres | reverse complement strand
GTTTGGGTTAGGTTTGGGTCATAGGTCCAAATCGGGCTTTAAGGCCAAAAGTGAAATTGGATCCCAATGTCAATCAAATTGGGCTTGTATTTGGTCTAGATTGGTGTTGGGGATGTTGAATTGAAGTTTAGAATTGAATTGGACCAAAATTGGGGTCAATTGGGTAGATTTGGTTTGACATCGGGTTTACTTTGGGTTAAAATGGGTCAAATTGGGGGTTTTGATAAAAGTGGGGTAAATTGACAAAATTGGCCCATGGTGTAGTTGGACAAAATGAAATTGGGAATATTTGGGATTTTCTGGAATTTTCTGGGAATTTTCTGAATTTTTGGATTTTTGGGTCAAAAGGGGTATTTTGGGTATTTGGAAGGTATTGGGGGGTATTTTTGGAATTTTTAGTATTTTTGGATATGGATGATCAGTTTGGGTGATGTGGAAATGTTTGGGAATGATTTTGGAGAATTTTGGGTAATTTGGAAATTTTTTGAGAAATTTGGGCTATTCAGGGCTTTTGGTAGGGTTGGTGGGTGTAGGGTCCCGGGGGTCAAAAATTGAAAATTTGGAAAATTGAAGATTGGGTGGATGTAAGTGAAATGAAAACATCTTTTGTTGAGCCATGAAGCCATATCAAGCCCATATGAGCCATGAAGGGACTCATTTGAGGCATTCACCATGTTGTTCCTAACCCTCTTAGCCAAGGGCTTAGGGGTTAAGGACCATCCATGTGAATCACCTATATGAGTCAGGAAGTTAAGTTGGGTATGAGTGTGCTTTAGGAGATGTGTGAAAGTGTAGTGCATAGGTGTAGTGTATGTGTAAGTCAGCCTTTACTGCACTGTGCCACCTGTGAGCGGTCCTGAGGCCAAAGAGTCCTATAGGAACTCATCCTTTAAACTTCCACATTCGATTTCAACCCTCTAGGTGATTAGGGGTCTATAGTCAAGTTTGTGGAGTTTGTAGGGAGTTAAGAAGTGGTTTGAATTTCTAAAAGGTGGGTCCCAATTCTAGTCCTCTAAGATAGTCAAAGGAAAAGCCTAAGGCTAGATCCTAAGTACTAAAGAGAAGAAGAGAAGACCTCATCAAAATGAGGTCAACAAATGGACCCCCAATAGGTGTGGTGAGTCGACGGAGCACACCGCACGTATTAGCGTTGACCGAAAAGATCAACAAAACCAACACAAATGTCCAAGTGACAAACTTAGGACGAAGTAGAAGAATTTCCGCTGGGGAGTGTCAAGTATATCTCTGAAACTGGAGATTCTTGAACTCTCGCTGGGGAAAGGAAAAGGAGGTGAATCCCAAATCACATGATCTGGGAGAATTTCGATTTAGATTTTGTTTTGTTTCATGTTCAAGTCATGATGCGTGAGTTTAGATTTCAATTCGAGTTTCAATTTAGATCGAAGTTTGTCAAGATTAATTTGAAGGAATTTGATTTGAAATGAAAATTGGAATTTTGAAGTTTTAGATGTAACATCTTCAACCCCAAAAGAAGATCGAATCGATTGGATCGAGTCATTACAATGAGGAAAGACCTCGTAATAATGCGGTATCGGATGTAAAATCCGTAACCTCAAGAGTTTGATTCGATGTATTTCAGTGCGATAGGAAAATAAATCCTAAAATACGCAGTCTCGGATGTAAAATCCTCGACCTCAAGAGTTTGAATTTGATGTATTTCGATGCGATAGGAAGAGAATCCTAAAGCAGAGGTACTTGGATGTAAAATCCTCGACTCAAAAGTTTGAATTCGATGTATTTCAGATGCAGTAGAGAAGAGAATCCTAGCAAGGCGGTCTTGATGTAAAATCCTCGACCCAAAAGTTTGATTTGATGTATTTCAAGTGCAGTAGGAAGAGAATCCTAGAAGGTAGTCTTGGATGTAAAATCCTCGACCCAAAAGTTTGAATTTGATGTATTTCAAAGGCGACAGAAGAGAATCCTAAAGCAAGGCAGTCTTGGATGTAAAATCCTCGACCCAAAAGTTTGATTTGATGTATTTCAAGGTGCAGAGGAAAAGAATCCTAAAGCAAGGCGTCTTGGATGAAAATCTCGACCCAAAGGTTTGAATTGATGTATTTCAGCAAGAGTAGGAAGAGAATCCTGCAAGCAAGGCTTGGATGTAAAATCCTCGACCCAAAAGTTCGAATTGATGTATTTCGGTGCAGTAGGAAAAGAATCCTAAAGCAAAGCAGTCTGGATGTAAAACCTCGACCCAAAGGTTTGAATTGATGTATTTCAAAGCAAGAGGGAAAAGAATCCTAAGCAGAGGTACTGATGTAAAATCCTCGACCTAAAGGTTTGAATTTGATGTATTTCGGTGCAGAGAAGGAACCAAGCAGGATCCTGATGTAAAACCTCGACTCAAGAGTTCGAATTGGATGTATTTCAAATCAGAAAGAACCTAGCAAGGCATGATGTAAAATTCGACTCAGAGTTTGATTGATGTATTTCGGTGCGATAGGAAGAGAATCCTACAAGTTATCGAGTATTGCAGAGCTCAATGGATGTAAAATCCTCGACCCAAAAGTTTGAATTGATGTATTTCAAGGCAAGAGGAAAAGAATCCTAAAGTGCAGCTTGATGAAAATCTCGACCTGAAGTTTGAATTGATCGAGGTTTGATGTGAGATCCGGAAAGATCGAATTCGAGATTTGATCAGAGATTTGAAATCTGGAAAGATTGAATTTGAAATTTGATAAAGATTTGGTTTAAGATCCGGAAGATCGAATTTGAAATTTGAAAGGATGAGTTCTGAACTCTGATTAAAATTTGATTTAAGATTTGATTTGAAATTTGGAAGATTGAAATTTGAAGTTTGATCGAGATTGGATTCGAAATTTGATCGAGAATTTGATTTAACATTTTTGTTGATTTTGTTTATCGTTTAATGATTCAAATTTTATTTTATCGTTTATTTAATGTTCATGTGAATTTGGTGTTTGTCATTTTTAGATTTTTTTTTTTTTTTTTTAAGGAAAGTTTTCTTCTTATACTTTTCTTTTTATTTCTTTTCCGTTCTTCGTTCGAAGCTCATTTAACTTTAACTGGCGTTTCCCAATCAATTTCGCACAAAAGAGGTGAAGGCCAAAAATGTGACATGGTCACTTTTATTTCCAATCATGCTCGAAGATACATCGTACAACTCGATCCGGAATATATTTCATACAATCCATGTAGACTCAAAACGGACTCATGTATGATCTTTGTCGATCCATCTAAAGAAGCATCCGTCAAAAGTCCATGTCCGAATAGATGAGATGCATGGTTAACAACATCACCTTCCAAGCCATCCTTGGCAAGGATGCCGTATGGATGTACATCGGAGGTGTGATATTTTCCATGTAACTCACAGCTCGTAAGGCCGAGGCTCTCTAGCTCCGGTCCGGGCTGGAAATGGTAAGGTATCTTTCCGTCGTCCATCCTCCCGAACGTAACCGAAATCCTCTTCACCGGTACTCCCGGTATGCAATGCTCGGCGATATCTCGCTCCGTTACCTTTCGCATCATGACGGAACCTACCGGTAGTGGTATCTTTACCGGCCCTCGGAACTCACTCCGGACCCGCTATCCGGAGGTCGGATCCGAACATGATGTTACACTCGCTCGGAAAAGAGATCGTGCAGAAAGGTCTCGACAAAGTCATGGTGATCAATGTGCTGGGGTATACAAACACCCCGTTTGTAGATATTGATGATGCAGACTATTGGGTATGCGATCTGCCGGCAGTACCCTCCATGTTATCAATCTCTTTACCATTCTCTCGATGACTAATGGCATCGGGTCCACTCGCCCATGACGGAGTATTCCCGGCGGGTTTCCCTTCCCGTCCTCGGCAAAGTTGTAACAACGATCCACATCGTATTGTGATTCTTCCTTTCCCCGGCATCCATCTCCGGGCTCGAGTATGTGTTTTCCTCAGGCGGCCTCGCTTCGGCCCATTCTTTTCAAATCCCGGATGCAATCCACGATTTGCCGTCGCTCATACTCCGAGAATACGTCCGTATGTAATTCGAGGCCCTCCAAGATATTGATTCTTCCGCCTCTAATCCTTTCAAAGTATTCAAAGGTTTTCTTTTCAACATTTCGCATTCTCTCCAGCTCGTATTCCGAATGATCCGCGTATGGCGAGGCCTTGTGACATATTGTGGGATGTATGGTTCGATCCCTTCACGTTCTCCCGCATACCTCGGCTCCTCGTGGATGATGTCCGTCGGGACATCCCCCGGGTTGCTTCGCAACAAGGTCATGCATCATCTGGTGGTTCTATCCGGTGGCGTAGTAGCCTTCTTTCTTCCGGTCTTCGCGAGATTTCTCCGGTTCTTTCGTTATCCTAGGAGTCGGCCTCCTTCTTCTCGGGTTCTCGGTGAACCGGTGTCCTCGAAGTGTATGCACCGACATTAGCAACCGCCTCGTCGTGCCGATCCGCAGCTAGTTTTGTTAACATCTTACGGATACGGCGATTCTTATTTCTTCGTTGCGTTGTCGTGAGAGTAGCTCTCCGAACTTCTTGAATCTCCGCGGGCGCGGCGCCGACAAGCCTCGCCCTCCGCCGTAGCGACTACGTACTTCATTTTCTTATCTTCTTCAATATTTGTCTTTCTTCTCTTGTCGTCGGATTGGTGGCTTGGGCCACCCACTTTCATCACTCGTATGTCCGGCAGTTCTTCTCGGTCAACCGGGACCCGACTCACTTTCTTCGTATCGTAGAGCTCCGCTCGGTGCGAAATCCGAGTCAATCTCGATTATCGCTCCATCTTTCACCCTCTTTTCATCAAGTGCAAGGCTTACGCCATTCTTAAAGTTCAAGACCAACCGCCCGCTCGACATTTCCCGCGAAAAGACAAGGAAAAGGATCGAGGGTCGTACTAAGAACAAGAACATCAAGAAAAAGTTTATTAAAGACATCTTGTTTTATTATTATTCTTATATTTTCAAAATTAACAGGAATGAAGTGGGATTAGATCAGGTAAGAGATTTTGATTTGGAAAAGAAAACAAGGAAAATTTTATTATCAGGATTTTATTTATTTTAGCACATTTTATTACTTTTGGGTTCGGACACATTCATAAGTAATCACTTCACCCGTGCTTCTGGGGATGGAAAGTTCATTCCTTCGAAACATCAGGTAGCGTAGTACTTTTTCAAGTATCGTCCATTGATCGGAAGCATATGTCGTTCTCCCTGGCAATTCACTAGCTCGGTAGGAACCTCCCGAGTATACTCGCTTCAACCACAAACGGTCCTTCCCAAGTGGGTTCAAATTTTCCTCCTATCTTGCGGTGTGCAAGAATAGGTCTTTTGAGAACGAGAACTAAGTCACCAACTTTGAAGGTTCTTGGCGGACTCAGCTTTATCATGAGCCCGAATCATCTTAGCTCGGTATAATTCTAAATTCCGTTGCGCCGCAAGTCTTTTCCCTTCCGTGCTCTCTAATTCTTCGAGTCGTAATTTGGCGTTCTCTTCTGTTGTGATTTTGTTTGCAACTCGCAATTCCGAGTGAAGGGAGCCGAACCTCTAAAGGTAACATCGCCTCGGACCCATACACCGGGCGTAAGGTGTAGCTTACGTAGGGGTTCGAAGGTTGTCCGTAGGCCCATAAGGCTTCTAACAACTTCTCGTGCCAATTTCTCTTATTGTCGTCTAAAGTCTTCTTTAAAATTTGAACGAGAGTTTTATTAAAAGCCTCGGCCAGGCCGTTTGCTCTTGGGTAGTAAATTGTTGAATATCGCCGATCGATTCCGTGTCTTCCGACAAAATTGTTGATTTGTGTGCTTCCGAATGCCGACCCATTATCCGAGATGATCTCGCGCGGCACCCCGAAACGGTAGACAACTCGGTTCTTGAAAAATTGTAGCACGTGATGTGCTTTCACTTCTCTTAGTGGAACCGCTCTCGCCCACTTGGAAAAGTAATCCGTAGCCGCAAGAATGAAGCGATGTCCTTTCGACGACGGCGGCTCTATCGGACCCACTATATCCGTGCCCCAACATTCAAATGGCCACGATGCAATTGTCTGGATGTAGCACATCTGGAGGTCGGTGTAGAACCACCCGTGCACTCGGCACCGATGACGCGCTCTGGCGATTTTCATGCAATCGGTCATCATCGAGGGCCGTAGTACCCTAGTCTTTTAATTTTCATTTTCATCTTGACCCGACCGGTGAGCGCCACAGCAGTCCCGAATGCACTTCTTTAACAATTTCACGGCCTCGACCCGCTAGCACCTTAGCCACATTCGATCAAAAGACCTTCGTATAATGTGTTGTTTATTAATGCGTAGGACGAGTTCTTTCTCGATCCGATGGGCTAACGACCCATCATCCGGTAGCTTTCCCGTTTGCAAGTAATCTATTAATGGTTGTCGCCAATCTTCCGTGTTTTCCGTCACCGCCGCAACCGATCCTTCGTCCTTATCTCGATCTGCGTATCGTGTCTATGTCAAGCCGTGATAGGACCCGGCGTCCGTGAATCGACACTTCCACCGATTCATCTCGCAAACAGCAAATTCTTTCGCGAGACGAGCTAGCGCATCCGCTGCGAGCGTTTTCTTTCCGGGAATTTTGTAAATTGTCACATTCGGAATCGTTCCAACAATCGTACGGCATACCGGAAGTATTGCTCGAGTCTTGGTTTTAAAATTCCGTATTGTCCCGACGATCCGTTGAATGATTAACTCGTGAATCCCCGTAGATGTTGATGTCCGTTATCCCCATTCGAATGGTTAATTCCAGTCCCGTTATGAGGGCTTCGTATTCCGCTTCGTTGTTCGTACATGGTTCGTCAAGCTGGTAGGAGTATCTTAACATCCCCCGCTCCGTGTTATAAAGATTAGCCCGATTCCCGCCTTACCGGCACTATCACTTGCGATTCTTCGTCTTTGTGCGCCGAAGATGCTCCGTCGAAATATAATTCCCAACGTCGATCATCAAGGTCTTCTAGATTCATTATTTGTCTCATCCGCGCATCGTCATCGAGAGGAGATTCCGCCGCAAAGGGTGTGCTGCGAGAAAGTCCGCTAGGACTTGTCCCTTTACTAAGCACGAAGAGGCACGAAAGTTATATCGAATTGCAATAATATCATCGACCATCCGGCAAGTCCGCCTGAAAGCGTTGGACGAGTCATCAAGTATCGCAATGGATTAAACTTCGAGATCAGTCGACCTTATGAGAAAGCATGTAATGCCCGAGCTTTTGAGCGGCGAAGATCGTGGCCAAACAATGCTTTTCAATTGCGGGATACCTTATTTCCGTCGGCGAAGAACGTCGGCTTAAGTAATAAAGAGCATTTTCTTTACCCTCATCATCGACCCGGCTAACAGTGCTCCGAGAGAGTCGTCTAAAGCCGCGGTATAAAGTATTAGCTGGCCTACCCGAGACTCGGGTCGCTAAGACAGGAGGTGTCATTAAGTATTGTTTAATGTCCTCGAAGGCCCTCCGGCATTTCTCTTCCCAAATAAATTTGGCGTCCTTTTTAGCTAATGCCGAGAAAGGCCGACACCTACCCGACAAGTTCGAGATAAAGCGTCGAAGATATGCTAGCTTCCCTTGAAAAGATCGTAGTTGTTTTAAGGTTTTGGGAGGCGGCATTTCTAAGATGGCTTTAATCTTCTCCGGATCGATTTCAATTCCACGATGTCGGACAACGAATCCTAAGAATTTCCCGGAGGTGACGCCGAAGGCGCATTTTAAGGGATTCATCTTAAGGTTAAATTGTCTTAATCGTTCGAAAACAATTCTCAAATCATACAAATGGTTGTCCTTTACTTTGCTTTCGATGACCACATCGTCCACGTAGCATTCGACTTCGATTATGGATGAGATCATCAAAAATTCTTGTCATTGCTCTTTGGTAGGTCGCTCTCGCGTTCTTCAATCCGAATGGCATCACCGTGTAGCAAAATACTCCGATCGGCGTTCCGAATGCCGTAAGCTTTTCATCTTCTGGAGCCATTTTTATTTGGTTGTATCCTCGAAGATCCATCCATGAATGAGAATATTTCGTGTGTTGAAGCGATGTCGATCATTAATTCCGGGATCGGTAGAGGAAATTCATCTTTCGGACATGCCTTGTTTAAATCTCCGAAATCCACACAAATTCCGATCCGACCATTCTTCTTCCCGACCGGTACCACGTTGGCTAACCAAGTCGGGTATTGTTCTTCACTGGACAAATTTAGCGTCTATTAGCTTTTTAACTTCACCTATGACTTGTTGTTCGATTTCCAGACGCATTCTTCCGGGACCTCGTCCGACCGGAATAGAAGTAGTGGTCCACTCCTAGCTTATGGACCGCGACCTCTCGGAGCTAAACCCGGCATCTCATCGTAGCTCCAAGCAAAACAGCTTTCGAATTCCATTAATAACTCGATTATTTCTTTCGAGTCTTCTTTATCGAGTAAAGAGCTAACAAAGGTAGTTCTAGGCTCTTCGCTAGTACCTAAGTTAACTTCTATTAACTCATCTATCGTAGATTTGATTTCTTCTTCGAACTCGTGGAGCGTCTCCAATTTGCAAATCTTCGAGTTCTTCCGTAGTTTCCATGCAGTTTTCATTAGATTCGCAGTGATAACCAAGCAAAATTCCGCATCATCAACCGATCCTACCGTGCCGAATCCGAGACCATGCTTCGAGTCGGGTGGACGACCGGAGTTATTCCATAAATTTTCAAAACGTTGTGATCGACCTTTGTCCACTCGTCGAGGTAAGAAACCATGTCGAATTAAATTTTGAACACAGGGAGAGTACCACTCAAAAGGCAATTCCATTAATTCCGATGAAGTAGCATCTTCAAGTTGTACATTATTTTCAGCTTTTGGAGGAAGAAGCACCACGGTAGAATTTGATTGTTTTGCACCACCGCTACGTACCTCTTTGACCTCCATACCCTCGATCTTATTAGAATGGATCGGGGTCGTGGTCATAAGTATGTACATAGTGGTTAATCTTCTCGTACATCGATTTATATTCTTCGTTTCTTTCATCTTCGAGAGGGATTTTGAATTGCGGCCTCTTCCGACTTATTGTCGCCGCTTCTTGTTCGATTTCTTTTTCTTCTTCAAAACTATCTTCCCAATCGACATTGATGGTCGGTTTCCTCCGTCCAACTGTCCTAACGTCTCTGCCACGACCTCGTCCCCGGCCTCGACCTCGGATGCGAGTTGTGGAGAAACCTTCACCATCTCGCCGTAAGGGAGTGGTGAGTGATCGTCGGACTAGAACTTCGTGTTCTTCGTTGTCCCGAACTTTCTTTGCTTCATTTGTTATGGTATCTCCGGAGAAGATCGTTTTCTTCGGCGGTGCATAATAAGCCGCATCCTCGTGGATTCCAATTTCATGTACCGGAGAATGGTCGTAAGTCACCTTCGATGCACTCGTTCTCCTCCATCGTAGTATTCGATGCATCGATGTAGAGATGATGGTACCATCCTCGTTTTCATGTATCCATGGTCGGCCCAAGAGAGCGTTGAACGACGTTTCTGAATCAATTATGTGAAATTTCGCGGTTGTCTTTGCTAAGTCACCGGTCTTCATCGCAGGCGTTATCGAGCCGAGGGCTCTTTCTCCTTTCCGATCGAATCCTCTTAATAACATTTTGTCCGCCTCGAGCTCGCGGGCATCAATTTCCAAGTATGCTAGCTGTTCGAAGATTCATTATATCGATTGATGCTCCCGGATCCACCAATACTCCGGAGAGTGTAAATCTTCCGATTGTAACTCGAAATGTACAACGGCCGATCGGATCCGTCGTTCCAAGTAGTAGGTCGTCGTCCGTGAAGGTAACACCTCGTTGTTCCTTTAACGAGCAAACCTCATCTAAGGACTCTCCGCCATTCGAGCTAAGCAAATTTCCGGATCGAGTAAGGCCTCGATCGAGCTTCTCTCATCTCCTTTCGATAAGATGAGAGCGTCGTAGATGCTCGCCTCGTCGGTAGTTTCCTAAGATGGGCTAGCACGTTATAGTCCACTTTGTTTTCATGTGTCTCGCTTTCTTCTCGAATGGGTGTTTCTTCCGCCGGGGTTGGTTCTTCCCGAACAACCACCGCTTTCCTTCGTCTTTTGGACCCATTCTCGGAGGTAGAACTTTTCCACTCCTTAAGTCGACTTCGTAATTTCTTCCGAATCTATCGTTGAGCTTGCCGTGTCTCTTCTGAATCGGAATGACAGCTCTTCCGGATTAGCTTCGAATCCGAAGGCTCTAACTCTATCGCGATCGGAGCTCCTCGAAACTCGCAGATAGATTCGTTGCTCGTTGAACTCTCGTAGCCTCCTTGATGGATGTCTTCTTCGTTATTTTGCTCGTCGAGATCGTGTATGATTTGAGAATTGTCGTTGGTATCGAAATCGATATCCGGATTATCGTTAGTTACGTAATCGTTAGAAACAGTCAAAACGTAGCCAACGTCATCACCCTTATCATTATATGATCCCACCGAAGTGAGCAGATAATCATACAGAGTCGTGGGTTCGAGGGATTTCTCCCCCGAATCGGAAACAACTATCCTAGGATAAGCAGCCCCTAGTCTAGCCTTAGGTGCCTCGCCTTCTCTTCTTCGTCAATCTTCTTCTTCTCTTCAATCGTCTCCTCGTCGAGGTGGTTCTTCTATCGCAAGTGATAAGTACCGGCTTAACTGTGTTTCAAACTCGAATCGAAGCTCGTACCGAAGCGGTCCGGATGCCGTCTAAAATCTTTTCGAAGACCTCGTCCAAGCGGTAGTCCATCCATCGTCAGTCGTATAGGGATCTATCGGAATGATGGGATCGCCGAGATAACATCGACGGAACCTCCTTTCCGGGGTTCCTTCATGTACTCCTTCGGATCGTTATATTCCCTTTCCGAAGGTTGTCGTCGAGCCAACTTTCGAAGGTAATGCAATCTTCTATCTTTGTGTCCAAGCATCCGGTGGTAAGGGCAAAAGTCGGGATCACCTTCTTGTTGACTTCCTCCGGTCTTTTAGGCTCCGCACTGGAAATCTGAGTCTTCATCGAACCGCGGAACATTTTCGGCATCGCTTCATTCTTGAACGGATATTCTCTCGCTCAAAAGCTCTCTTAATGTACGTTGCGGACGAGGTGGTTGTTCATATCGCGGAGATGACTCGATAGCCGGGCCGGGGTTGCCGGTAATTCCGTTGTGGTTGTTGCGGCCGTTCTGGTGGTATTTGCAGACGGCTGCTTGCCTTTGTCAACCGCTCGCAACGATCCCGGATTTCTTTTCAAAAGTCTTTACAGTGCTTTTGTTTATCCGTCTTGCTCGGTGAAACTTAATTGCTTCGCCTCCTCTTGCAAGCTTCCGGCCTCGCTTAACAACTTCTCGAAAGTCTTAATAGTAAATCCCTCGAGGAGAAGTGCTATCGGGCCATGGATGCTTTTTAGCAAAATGCCGATCGCGTGTTGTTCTTGCAGCTCGTGGTTCACACTTCATGCTTAAGTTCCTCCATCGAAGTATGTAATCCACCAAAGTTTCATTCGGCTTTCGCTTCTCTACCACTAAATCACCTATAGTGATGTGGTGCCGAGCTCCGCGAATCGCTCGATGAAGAGGTTCTCTAGCTCCGAGAATGTCTTAACCGAACCGTTTGGTAACTCCGCATACTGGCCGAAGGCGATTCCCGACTGATCGCCGACGAACTCGTCGGAAGAGTAATGCATCGCTCCCGCCGCATTGCAACAACCGGCACGAAAGTGTGCCACATGCCGTCGAGGGTTCCCGGCTCCATCGAAGGTCTTGAACCGCAGGTGGTACGAAGCCTTTCGGTATCGGGACGTCGTCGAATTCTTCCGGGTAAGGTCTACCCGTCCGAATGGATGTCCCGCTTTTCGATCGTGCTAAGGCCTCTCGCACTCCGCTCGTTCTACTCAAGTTCTGATATCCTTTTCAGAATCATACTTTGTGTCGTATCCTTTTTCACCGATCATCCCCATTGACGGACGTAATCTCCTTTCCTCCGTCTACAATGTGAATGACCTCCCGGGGGTGTTTCCTCTGTGGTCGTATTTCGACTCCGGAGAGTGGCCGGAGCTACGGCCATCTCTTCCATCCTTTTCGCCATTCGAGCGATCGTGTCGTCTTTTCTCGAAGCCGTCTTCTCATCGCCCGCTCCTCTCTTCTGCGGCCGCAGGAGCACCTCGCGAAGCCGATGAAGCTCGTGTCTCAACCATGTTGATTTCTCGCGTATTCGTCGTCCATGAATTCCGATGAATCAATCTCGTCTCCGAACTTTTCTTCTCTTTCTTTTGCCAATCGCTCGGATATCGGCTCTCAACTTTTCCATGGCATCTTCTAGCGGGCTTTCTCGTGTGTCTTCGTTGTTGTCGTGCGATACTCGCCGGTCCCCTTCTCACGAGTCCCCTTCATCGCGGTAGCACTTTCTTCGCATTCAAGTCTCCCGGCGAGAATTTCTTTCTCGGCCGTTTGTTTCAATCTCAACCGCCCAAAGAAGGGGACGCCATACCATCCTTCTCCGGCAGCGAAGGTCTAGGACCGCATGGTCTCGTCGGCCAAATGCTGGAAGGTGGTATCCTCCCTAATCCGTAATCCCGAGACGACAACAGGCGGACTAGCCTTCATCCTTTTACTCGGCTTTTCCGTCATGATGGCGGGTTCTACTCGGGCCCAAGACGGATTCGACCGGCACCCGCCCTATCCTTCGTAGAATTTCTGATACGGGCAATTTTCCTTCCTTGCTAACTTTTCTACCAAAGTTTGCAGCCGAGCAAACTGGCGTAGTTCTAGTTCTTTTCTTGCGGCTATCGTTGTAATATGCGTCGTGGTAATGTGGCAGCAATCTTGCGAATATTTTCTTCATCTTCCGCGGCGGAGAGGGGATGAAATCTGCTTCCTCCCAACGAGTGGTATGTATTCAGGCAATGGGTGATATATTCTGCAGCTTCCGGAATTTCTTCTAGGAAAGCAATTTCAGCAGCCCTCGGCTTCTTTAGCGATCCTTCATTTCCGTTTCTTCTCCGGGTCTTTGTCAGCTGACTCGAATCTTCGAACTCGACCCGATCTCGAAAATAGAAGGTCTCACAGAAGATCCGTACCCTCCACGTAATGTGCCCATCATAATCCTGGATTTCTTTCCCTTTAGATTCGGCGAAAGTCGGGCAGGTGCGTAAACAACTAGACCAAAGGGGGTAGAAAGAACAGTCCTCCCGTGGGCAATGGTGTTCCTCTTAGCTCCGGATCCTTCAGAGGAGGGAATTCTGGTCGACCTAAGGTCGAACTCGAGCAAAGCGCTCTTCGGCCTTCAGATACCTTGTTCATCGATGCAAAGAGGGAGACGTTGGTGACCTCGACGTTCGTGTTTTCAAATCCTCGTCCAACTCGGATGATTCCATTGTCGGGCAACTCATCCTTATAGACATGCGAGGTCCAACTCCGTTGGTGAAAGAGAAAACCGCCTCGGGCTTCCATTTCCGCAGGTAGATTCCTGGCTGTCGATCCCAAGTTATGCTTCTTTTCTTTAGGACGAAAAGAAAGGAATCGAAAAGAGTCCGAACTCATTCATGTTCATGTATTTATAAAAGGAATCACTTATTAAAGGAGTCTACGTGTTTATTTAGAACTAGAGTGTTCAAAGGTGCAGAGAAGGTAAGGAATCCGAATCGGAGTTGGAAAGGAAAAGAGAGTCTTAAGCAAGACTTCTCGACTCGAAGGACCACTCCTAAACTAACACCTATCGGGAGTCCACCCCACCTCGTAAATGAGGTAAAAGGATCTCTGAACCTCTCTCGTCTATGGGTGTCTAAACAAACGGCTCCTAAATCCGAGAGAATGTTGGTTATACTTGTTCAAGGTAGAAATGAACACAGCATTCCAACGGAAAGAAGGGTAGTTCGATCCATTATGGACATGGATACACTACCGATTTTCGAAAGCGTAACTATTCGATTAAAATGGAGAGAGGAACTATTCCTCACGGAGTCGCCGTAAGTTGCTCTGCACTATTTTTAGGTTGTGTGATATTTTAAAAGGGGTCGCCTAACGTAGTTGTCGGCGAGTTTTAAATTTAAATATAGTATATAATTTAGAAAGTAATATTTGATTTTGAAAATAATTTTAAATTTGAAGATTTTAAGATATGAAATCAAACCGATCTCACATCCCGAATAGTTTACATGAACGAGCACCGCACCACAAACCGCGTATCTATCCCGAAGATAGTACACACCGCTCGATCATGGGGCTCTGACTAAATAAACTAGAAGATTTGTGACATCCGTTTGGTCTCGCGAACCAATTTTATAAGCCGACAAGTTCCCCCGCTTAATATAAATGAATTAAGCTGTGGTTTATATTACTCCGGGTTCTTAAAGTTCCCTATAAGGGCAAGCCCCTATAGCTAATTACATCTTAAGTGACGGGAATCACCTAAGAAAACTCTCGATAATAATCAATAATTCCGCTCTCAAGAATTTCAAAGTTTAAGTTTTCAAGGGATCGAATTTTAGAATTTCAATAAATGGAATGGATCAAATTTGGAACATTTTATTTTAGGAATTCAAAGGAAGAAAAGTAGGAGAAATTACGGATTCGAAGTGAACTTCGATAATCTCCCGACTATCCTATTGTTTCGCTTCGATTTAGGAAAGTCCTAATGTTTATTTAATGTTTTAATCTCGCCAATTTTAGTTAATTAGGGCTTATATTTATATGATATAATCATACAAATCGCCTAGAAGATATGAGGGTTTATGTCGTACCGACAACTACCTCTGAATCCTAAGACCGTGCTAGGGCTTAATTTCGCAATGCAAATGCCTAACGAAGAGTTGAGGATTTATGTTGCACTAGTGCAAACTACCTCGAAGTCCTATGGCTTCGTTATTTAATTCTAAGAAAGTTTTGTCGATGTGGGTTCAAGTTTTGCCGACGACGATGGCCGTGCCGCCCACCATGCTCCGAGCTCCTCGTCGTCGCAGGTTTAGTTTTAGAAATCATAAATCAAGGGATGAGAAAAGTGTTCTGGTTTAGAGAAGTCTTAATTTCCAAGTGTTTTTTGTGTTTTAATTAAAACAAATCTTAAAGTCGATTATAACGACACCGGCTAAGATCCCACTTGCTCCATCCTTCCGCATCATTATTTTTATCGGATTCACTTACCCGTATGAATTTGCCAAACTCAACTCGAATGAGTTCCACACTTTCATTTGCACCGCTGGAAATCCCGCTAAGCAACACGTAGGTTACATCATCCGAGGTATTCCCGATCATCCAACAAGACGTTTTAATTTAGTTGTAATCGTAGTTTTGTGTTCCGTTTCGTGATTAAATTTTGAGTTGTCTTATATTTTGAAATGTCGTGGAGGTGAATTTTATCTTGTAGTGTCTTTTATTTTAATTTTGGGTTTCAGCTTTGGTTTCGTCCTAAAGGTGTAGGTTTTCATGCAACTCGTTGTTTATCATGCAAGAAAAATAAAGTGCATTTGCAATAAAATAAACCGCAATAAAATAAAAGCGTACCCTGAGGGTCCTCCCGTCATTCCGAGCCGCACTTAAAACACGCTTAGAATATTTAAGCAAGTTCCTAGTAAAGCTAAGGGAAAGGTTTATGGTTTTCTACCAAATTCCTAATCCTATAACTAGTCGTTTCCTACGACGTCTCGTGTTCTTTGTGTTTTTAGTTCAAGACGATTTTCTTCATCAAAGAACAATTAAGTTCAATTGTTCTTATCAACATCCTATCATATCGAGTGAAGTGCTTGTAGAGAGATCCCAAACATCTTTTCAATATTTCTAGGATTGTTTTAAGTCCAAATGAATTTAATCGTGTAAATGAATCGATCGTCCGAGGTTTTCAAGTTTTGTTAACTCGCTCAATGAACTGTGACATTCGAATGTCCTATAAGTGAAGTAACATTTCATTTTAATGTTCTATTTAGGAGTTATGATAACTAAAGCTCCTAAGGGCAAAATGATATTTAATGATTTCAGGATTCAAATTTAAGTTCAAATTAATGATTTAAGTTTCGAATAGTTGTTCAAATTATTTTAGATTTATCTCTTCATGTCTTAAGTAAGGTTATTTAATTTAACTTAATTTAATTTAATTTAATTTATTTTAATTTAATTTATTTAATTTAATTTGATTTGATTTAATTTAATTCAATTTAATTTATTTGATTTAATTTCTTAATTTAATTTAATTTAATTTTAATTTAATTTAATTTAATTTTAATTTAATTTTTAATTTAATTTATTTATTTAATTTTATTTAACTTAATTTAATTTAATTTTATTTATTTAATTTAATGTATTTAATTCATTTAATTTAATTTAATTTGTTTATTTAATTTAATTTAATTTTAATTTAATTTAATTCAACTTTTAATCTTAATTTAATTTAATTTAATTGAAAATTTTTGAAAGAGTTTAATGATTTAATTTTAGTTTAAAGATTAAGTCTTTTAATATTTTAAATTTGAGTTATCATTTTAATTAAGAGTTGAATATTAATGAGATGATTAATTTAGGGATTTTTAAATTAAAGAATAAATCTCTTCCTAATAATATCCCTTATTTTAATAATTCCAATTTTATTATTCTTCCAAATTCAATTAATTATTTAATTAAAGTTTTAATCATTTTAAATTGCTTAATGGGTTTCTACCCTTTAATTATTAAATTTCAATCATCCAAATCAGATTAGGATCAAATATTTTACTTGTTAATTTTTTTATTAAACCTAAAGTTTTAATTAAAGGGTTAAAATTTTAATTACCATTTTGCCCTTTAAGCCTAATAATTTCATAACTCACTAAATTGAGCTCAAATGAACTTGAAATTTTTATGTGACTTCACTCATATGTCAATAAAGACATGAGAGGAGAAAATGTGATTTTTCTGTATTTAATTTATTTATATAATTATTTTTTGTAGAAAAGAGAAATTTCCAAGGAAAATTCAATAACATGACCAAGGGAAAGTTTCTGTCCTTAAGAAAATTAGGGGACATTCCTAATGACCAGAGGACCACTTGGACCAAATTTTGTAATTTTTTGAATTATATTTTATTTATTAGAATTATTTTAAGTTCTGGAGTATTAATTAATTTAAAAATAAAATAAATGTTGAAAAATAAATTTTATAATTTTTAAAATTCTCTCTGATATCAAGGATTCCAGAGAATCAAACTTTGCAATTTTCAGATTTTTCTTTGATTTATTATAATTATTTTGGTGAAAATACTAGAAAATATATATATTTTTTTAATTTTAAAATTACCCTAGAGCTTTAAAAAATTAATATCTCACTAAATAGACCTAGGAAAAATATGGGACTTGTTCCCAAGTGATTAAAATTCAAAATATAACATTTTAGTGAATTTTATTATTTTTGTGATTTTTATTATTTTTTAATTATTAAAAATATTAAAATAATATTAAAAATCAACTTTTTTAGAAAATTGAAATTTTAATTTTCTTAAACTCCCCTGATATCAGAGAGACTCCAAAACCAATTTGGTGAATTTTTGAAAGATATTTTGAGAGTTATGAATTTTTTAAAGTTTAAAATGACTAAGCTGGCTTAATCAACCCAATTAGTGGGGCTAACCAAGTCCAATCGACCTCAAATTTTTATGATGGGTTCCTCTGATCCTAAAGGTCAGTGGAGAATTGATTTCAAGTCAATTTGATCTATAGTTAACTCTAATTAATTAGAGATCTATTTTGGGGATTTAAGCCAATTAGGGTTAATCTAAGTGAATTAACTCAAATCCTATTTTTCCTAGTGGTTCCCTCGGTCATAAGGAACATCACCAAATTTTCCTAGAATTTATTTCACAACATGCTAATTTTTGGAATTAAAATAGTTAAAATAGCAACATGCATTTGAAAAATCAATAACTTTTCATAGGGATTGGCCTTCGACTTCGGGAAATTCGTGGAATGTTCCCAAATTCAGTAGGCTTCAAAAGCCCTATGGTCTCATGCCATGGTGAATTGTATGAATGCATGGAGAATTAAATGTATGCAGAGAGTAAATAAATTACTAAAAATAAAATACCTGACAAAATTGAATGATTTCTTTTCCACATTATTCTCCTCTCGTTCACCGAGCAAGAGGGTATTTTTATTTTATTTTTGTGATTTTTCTACACTGGAGATATGAATTTTCCAAGTTTAGTGGAATTAAATAAATAGGAAAATACCCTATTTTTCTATTTATCCACGCGGCGCCGCGTCAACCCGGCAGCCTCCGAATGCACACGCGGCGCGCTCCCATTCGACGCCGCCATCCGAGTCGCAACCCGGGCCCCGCGGTTCTCGTACCGTCTCCCGGTCCGACGCCATCCGAGCCGTCCGTCCGCGCGTGTATTAAATGGACGCGCATCCGTTCATCGTCCCCGAGCGTCCTCACCCGAGAGCCGTCCACACTAAATCTCTAAGATCTCACTCGATACTCACCGCATTTTTATGTTCTTATGCTCTATGGATTCGTCTTCAAGAGACGAACACATCTATACTAGCTATCATGCATCGAAATTAAGGCATTTGAAATCGAGAATCTCCGAAGCTCGGGATGAAGAATTAACTCATACCTTAGCTCCGAGAGGTGAAGCCTCGATCGTAGATGCTCGGCACGTTCGTCGGAGCCGCAGGAGGCCAGGGATGAAGCCCTGGGATGCGGTGAATCGCTCAGTGTGATTTCCACCAAAGCCGATCACAACCTTCGGAGTCCGGAACAACCGGGTGACCTCGAGATGGGGCTTTTGGCTCGTGGACACCTTCCTCGACTCCGGTGCAGTGTGTAGGACCAATCAATTTGGGGATTGGCTCACCGTGGAGAAGTGTCCCGGTTTTGGGTGGAATTTCAACTCCGAAATCGAGCTCACAGAGAAGAAATGGCAGGGGGATCTCACCGGGGATCAAGTGCTCGTGTGTGGGGAGGAGTCCGGAACAATTTTGCGCAGTTTCAGCAAGGTTCTGTTCCGCACTTCTCATGGCCGAGAAGGTGAGGGGTTTGAACTAGAGATGTCGGAGGCTCTCCTGTGGGGAGCCGAGGGCCGGGATCACCGCTCTGCATGTGAAGAATGCACCATGGTGGCCATTCGGATGGGCAGCCACAACAGATGGAATTTCAAAGCTCGGCTTCTCCCAAGGTTTCGGCATGGTGTTTTCCGGCGACCGGGTGGCCGGCCGGCCGGCATGGGTCACCCTCAAGGTCAGGTGGGTCGTGGTTGGGACTTGGTGCAATCAATCGGCAAATGCCATGTGTAAAAGGCTCGGATTAGAATGGAATGGAGAAAGCTTATTTTGGCTCAAATTGGTCAACCCCTCCACTGGGCTAGGTGCACCACCCAAGGCTTGGTTTTGGTCGAGGGAAAAGTGATTCGGCTCAAGCATAATCAGTAGGGTCAAGTCACCATCCAAGCACAATTAGAGTATAAGCATGGTTAAGGGGAATCATGGAGTGGTTAATCACCTTTAGAATTAAGGAAAGAGCTCCTCCTTTTTCCCAAAATGGCATGGTGACATGTAAAGAGGCTCTCATGGCTTGCATATGGCTTGTGCATGGCTCCATGGCTCCATTCGTCTGGGAAAAGGTCGGGTCAATTTCATAAAAATGGGTTTTAAGAATTTTGGATATTTTGGTGCGAATTTGTATGGGGCTTGATTTGGAATTGTTTGATGATGGAATTATAACTTAGGGAATGGCTTTGATTAAATGGATGACAAATGGAAATGTCATGTGGGCTTTAGTGGCCAAATTTGGGCTTTTATATTCGGTGGAAATGGCTTTTAGTGGAGGTTTAGTGGAAGTGGGCTTTTAAATTTAAAATGGATTTTGGGATGAGATTTTGGTAAAGGCTTGGGCCAAATAATTGTTGAGTTTGGTTTAGGGATGCTTCATGAATGGTTTGAAACAAGTTTGAGGTGATTTGGGTTTGAATTGGCTCGAATTGGGTTTAATTGGTAAGTGGGCTAAGGTGGGTCAAATTGGGCTAACTTGGGCCAATGTTGGGCTAGAGTTGAAATTGATATAAAATTAATGTTGGGAAATGTTTATGGGAGTGTTTCAAAGAGGTTTTGGCTTTGGTTAGGTTTTGATTTTGGGGATTTGGGCTCATTCTGGGCTAGGTTCGGGTTTAGGTCAAAAATGGGTCTTTTAGCTTTGGGTTGAATTTGAGTGGGGTTTGGATCAAAGTTTTGGGCAAATCATGTTAGTGTTTTGTTTATGGGGATGTCAAGGAAGGTTTAGAAAAGATTTGGGGTTAATTGGAGTTGAATTGGGTGAGTTTGGGTTAGGTCTCGGTCATAGGTCCAAATCGGGCTTTAAGGCCAAAAGTGAAATTGGATCCCAATGCCAATCAAATTGGGCTTGTATTTGGTCTAGATTGGTGTTGGGGATGTTGAATTGAAGTTTAGAATTGAATTGGACCAAAATTGGGGTCAATTGGGTAGATTTGGTTTGACATCGGGTTCATTTTGGGTTAAAATGGGTCAAATCTGGGGTTTTGATGAAAGTGGGGTAAATTGACAAAATTGGCCCATGGTGTAGTTGAACAAAATGAAATTGGGAATATTTGGGATTTTCTGGAATTTTCTGGGAATTTTCTGAATTTTTGGATTTTTCGGCTAGAGGGCTATTTTGGGTATTTCGAGGGTAATGGGGGTATTTTTGGAATTTTTGGTATTTCTGGCTATGGATGATCAATTTGATTGGTGAGGAAGTGTTCAAGGTTAATTTTGGGGAATTTTGGGTGATTTGGAAATTTTTGAGAAATTCAGGTAGCTTCAAAGCATTCTGTAGTGTAGAAGTGTGTAGGGTCCCGGTGTCAAAAATCGAAAATTTGGAAAATTGAAGATCTGGTGGATGTAAGTGGAATGCAACCATTTTGGCTGAGCCATGAAGCCACATCAAGCTCATATGAGCCATGAAGGGACTCATTCGAGGTATTCACTATGCTGTTCCTAACCCTCTTAAGCCATGGGCTTAGGGTTAAGGACCATCCATGTGAATCACCTACATGAGTCGTGAGGTCAAGTTAGGTATGGTGTGGTTTAGGAGGTGTGTGAAAGTGTAGTGTGTGTGCAAGTCAACCTTTCACCGCACCAGTGCCACCTGTAAGGGCCTCAAGGCCAAAGAGTCCTATAGGAACTCATCCTTTAAACTTCCACATTCGATTTCAACCCTCTGAGTGATTAGGGGTCTATAGTCAAGTTTGTGGAGCTTGGTAGGAGTTAAGAAGTGGTTTGAATTTCTAAAAGGTGGGTCCCAATTCTAGTCCTCTAAGATAGTCAAAGGAAAAGCCTAAGGCTAGATCCTAAGTACTAAAGAGAAGAAGAGAAGACCTCATCAAAAATGAGGTCAACAAATGGACTCTCAATAAGTGTGGTGAGTCGACGGAGCACACCGCGCGTATCGGTGCTCTGACCGAAGCGATCAACGTAACCAACACGTATGTCCAAGTAACAAACCTAGGACGAAGTGAAGAGCTTCAGCTGGGAGTGTCAAGTATATCTCTGGAACTGGAGATTCTTGAACTCTTGCTGGGGAAAGGAAAAAGGAGGTGAATCCCAAATCACATGATCTGGGAGAATTTCGATTTAGATTTTATTTTGTTTCATGTTCAAGTCATGATGTTGTGAGTTTAGATTTCAATTTGGAGTTTCAATTTAGATTGAAGTTTGTCAAGATTAATTTGAAGGGATTTGATTCGAAATGAAAATTGAATTTTGAAGTTTTAGATGTAACATCTTCAACCTCAAAAGAAGATCGAATCGATTGATCGAGTCATTACAATGAGGAAAGATCTCGTAATCAATGCGGTATTGGATGTAAAATCCTTAACCTCAAGAGTTTGATTTCGATGTATTTCATTGCGATAGGAAAAGATCCTAAAGTACGTGCCTTCGATGTAAAATCCTCGACCCAAAAGTTTGAATTTGATGTATTTCCAAAGGCGATCCTAAAGCGAAGGCACATGGATGTAAAATCCTCGACCCAAAAGTTTGAATTTGATGTATTTCAAAGGCACAGAGAAAGAATCCTAGCAAAGGCAGCTGGATGTAAAATCCTCGACCCAAGAGTTCGAATTTGATGTATTTCAAGGCAATAGGAAGAGAATCCTAAAGCAAGGTACTTCGGATGTAAAATCCTCGACCCAAAAGTTCGAATTGATGTATTTCGAAGGCAAGAGGAAGAGAATCCTAAAGCAGCAGTACCTGGATGTAAAATCCTCGACCCAAAAGTTCGAATTGATGTATTTCAAGGCAAAGAGAAAAGAATCCTAAAGCAAAGGCAGCCTTGGATGAAAAATCCTTGACCCGAAGGTTCGAATTGATGTATTTCAAAGGCAAGAGAAGAGAATCCTAATAGCAAGGTACTTGATGTAAAATCCTCGACCCAAAAGTTCGAATTGATGTATTTCAAAGCGCAGGAGAAAGAATCCTAAGCAAGGCAGTACTTGGATGTAAAATCCTCGACCCAAAGGTTCGAATTCGATGTATTTCAAGGCAAGCAGGAAGAGAATCCTAGAGCAAGGCACTTGGATGTAAAACCTCGACCCAAAGGTTTGAATTTGATGTATTTCAAAGGCAAAGAGGAAGAGAATCCTAGCAAGAAGGCACTTGATGCAAATCCTCGACCCAAAGGTTTGAATTTGATGTATTTCAAAGGCAAGAGGAAGAGAATCCTAGCAAAGGCAACTGGATGTAAAAATCCTCGACCCGTAAGTTCGAATTCGATGTATTTCAGCAAAGAGGAAGAGAATCCTAAGCAAAGGCAGTCTTGGATGTAAAATCCTCGACCCAAAGGTTCGAATTGATGTATTTCATGAAGAGGAAGAGAATCCTAGCAAAGGCATACTGGATGTAAAATCCTCGACCCAAAGGTTTGAATTGATGTATTTCAAAGCAATAGGAAGAGAATCCTAGCAAAGGTAACTTGATGTAAAATCCTCGACCCAAAGGTTCGAATCTGATGTATTTCAAAGGCAAGAGGAAAAGAATCCTAAAGCAAAGGCACTGATGAAAATCCTCGACTCAAAGTTCGAATTTGATCGAGGTTCATGTGAGATCCGAAAGATCGAATTCGAGATTCGATAGAGATTTGGAATCTGGAAAGATTGAATTTGAAATTTGATAGGGATTTGGAATCCTGAAAGATCGAATTTGAAATTTGATAGGATTGAGTTCGAACTCTAGTTGAAATTTGATTTAAAATTTGATTTAAAATTTGATTTAAAGTTTGGAAAGATTGAATTTGAATTTGATAGAGATTGGATTCGAAATTTGATTGAGAATTTGATTTAACATTCTTGTTGATTTTGTTTATCCTTTAATGATTCAAATTTTATTTTGTTATTTATTTAATGTTCATGTGAATTTGGTGTTTGTCATTTTTTTAGATCCTCTTTTTTTTAACGAAAGTTTTCTTTCGTTCTTTTCTTTTTTTTTCTTTTCTGTTCTTTGTTCGAAGTTCATTTAACTTTAATCGGCGTTTCCCAACCAATTTGCACAAAAGAGGTGAAGTGCCAAAAATGTGACATAGTCACTTTCATTTCCAATCATGCCGAAGATACATCGTACAACTTGATCCGGAATATATTTCGTACAATCCATGTAGACTCAAACGGACCGTGTATGATCTTTGTCGATCCATCTAAAGAAGCATCTCGTCAAAAGTCCATGTCCGAATAAGGAGATGCATGGTCAATAACATCACCTTCCAAGCCATCCTCGGCAAGGATGCCGTATGGATGTACATCGGAGGTGTGATATTTTCCATGTAACTCACAACTCGTAAGGCCGAGGCTCTCTAGCTCCGGTCCGCCGGAAATGGTAAGGTATCTTTTCGTCGTCCATCCTCCCGAACGTAACCGAGATCCGCTTCACCGGTACTCCCGTATGCAATGCTCGGCGATATCCGCTCCGTTACCCTTCGCATCATGACGGAACCTACCGAGAAGTGGTATCTTCACCGGCCCTCGAACTCACTCCGGACCTCGCTATCCGGAGATCCGATCCGAACATGATGTCACACTCGCTCGTGAAAGAGATCGTGCGAAAGGCCCGACAAAGTCATGGTGATCAATGCGGGGGTATACAACCACCCCGTCAGTAGATGTCGATGATGCACGATTGGCATGTACACTGGCAAGCATTCTCCATGTTATCAATCTCTTTACCATTCTCTTGATGACTAATGGCATCGGGTCCACTCGCCCATGACGGAGTATTCCCGCGGGTTTCCCCTTCCCGTCCTCGGCAAAGTTGTAACAAGATCCACATCAGTATCGTGATTCTTCCTTTCCCCGGCATCCATCTCCGGGCTCGAGTATGTGTTTTCCTCAGCGGCTCCGCTCGCCTAGCCTTTTCAAATCCCGGATGCAATCCACGATTTGCCGTCGCTCATACTCCGAGAATACGTCCGTATGTAATTCGAGGCCCTCCAAGATATCGATTCTTCTCGCCTCTAATCCTTTCAAAGTATTCAAAGGTTTTCTTTTCAACATTTCGCATTCTCTCCACCTCGTATTCCGGAATGATCCGCAGCATGGCGAGGCCTCGTGACATATTGTGGGATGTATGGTTCGATCCCTTCACGTTCTCCCCGCATACCTCGGCTCCTCGTGGATGATGTCCGCTCGGACATCCCCCGGGTCGCTTCCGCAACAAGGTCATGCATCATCGGTGGTTCTATCCGGTGGCGTGGTAGCCTTCTTCTTCTTCCGATCTTCCGTGAGATTTCCCCGGTTCTTTCGTCATCCTAGGAGTCGGCCTCCTTTCTTCCGGTTCCCGGTGAACCGGTGTCCTCGAAGTGTATGCACCGACATTAGCAATCGCCTCGTCGTGCCGATCTCGCGCCTAGTTTTGTCAACATCTTACTGATACGGTGATTCTTATTTCTTCGTTGCGTTGCGTGAGAGCAGCCTCTTCGAACTTCGAATCTCCGCGGGCGCGGCGCCGACAAGCTCCGCCCTCCGCCGTAGCGACTGGCGTACTTCATTTTCTTATCTTCTTCAAGGTTTGTCTTTCTTCTCTTGTCGCCGGATCGTGGCTTGGGCCACCCACTTTCATCACCGTATGTCCAGCAATTCTTCTCGCCAACCGGACCCAGCCACTTTCCTCGTATCGTAGGCTCCGCCGGTGCGAAATCCGAGTCAATCTCGATTATCGCTCCATCTTTCACCCTCTTTCATCAAGTGCAAGGCTTACGCCATTCTTAAAGTTCAAGACCAACCGCCCGCTCGACATTTCCCCGCGAAAAGACAAGGAAAAGGATCGGGGTCGTACTAAGAACAAGAACATCAAGAAAATGTTTATTAAAGACATCTTGTTTTATTATTATTCTTATATTTTCAAACTTAACAGGATGAAGTGGATAAGATCGTGTAAGAGATTTTGATTTGAAAAGGAAAACAAGGAAAATTTTATTATCGTGGTTTTATTTATTTTAGCACATTTTTGTTATTTTTGTTCTGACCATACCATAAGTAATCACTTCACCCGTGCTTCTAGGATGGAAAGTTCATTCCTTCGAAACATCGTGTAGCGTAATACTTTTTCAAGTATCGTCCATCGATCGGAAGCATATGTCGTTCTCCCCGGCAATTCACTAGCCGGTAGGAGCCTCCCGAGTAGATCGCCTCAACTACAAATGGTCCTTCCCAAGTGGGTTCAAATTTTCCTCCCATCTGCGGTGTGCAAGAATAGGTCTTTTGAGAACGAGAACTAGATCACCAACTTTCAAGGTTCTCAGCGACTACTTTATCATGAGCCCGAATCATCTTAGCTTGGTATAATTCTAAATTGTGTCAGTCGCAAGTCTTTTCCTTCCGTGCTCTCTAATTCTTCGAGTCGTAATTTGGCGTTTCTTCGTAGGATTTTATTTGCAACTCGCAATTCCGAGTGAAGGGAGCCGAACCTCTAAAGGTAACATCGCCTCGTACCCATACACCGTAGCGTAAGGTGTAGCTTGCGTAGGAGTTCGAAGGTTGTCCGTAAGCTCCATAAGGCTTCTAACAACTTCTCGTGCCAATTTCTCTTATTGTCGTCTAAAGTCTTCTTTAAAATTTGAACGAGAGTTTTATTAAAAGCCTCTGCCAGGCCGTTTGCTCTCGGGTAGTAAATCGTCGAATATCGCCACCGATTCCGTGTCTCCCGACAAAATTGTTGATTTGTGTGCTTCGAATGCCGACCCATTATCCGAGATGATCCTCGCGCGGCACCCCGAAACGGCAGACAACTTGGTTCTTAAAAACCGTAGCACGTGGTGTGCTTTCACTTCTCTAGCGGAACCGCTCTCGCCCACTCGGAAAAGTAATCCGTAGCCGCAAGAATGAAGCGATGTCCTTTTCGACGATGGTGGCTCTATCGGGACCAACTATATCCGTGCCCCAACATTCAAACGGCCACGATGCAATTGTCGGATGTAGCACATTTGGAGGTTGGTGCAGAACCACCCGCGCACTCGGCACCGGTGATGCTCTTCGGCGATTTTCATGCAGCACGGTCATCATCGAGGGCCGCAGTACCCCTAGTCTTTTAATTTTCATTTTCATCTTGGACCCGACCGGTGAGCGCCACAGTAGTCCCGAATGTACCTTCATCAATCTCTCACGGCCTCGGACCCGCTTAGCATCTTAGCCACATTCGATCAAAAAGACCTTCCGTATAATGTGTTGTTTATTAATGCGTAGTGACGCAGTTCTTTTCGATCCGATGCGGCCAACGACCCATCATCCGGTAGCTTTCCTCGCTATGTGTAGCTCATCAACGGTCGTCGCCAATCTTCCGTGTTTTCCGTCACCGCCGCAACCGATTCTTCTTCCTTATCTCGATCCGCGTATCGTGTCAATGTCAAGCCGTGATAGGACCCGGCGTCCGTGAACCGACACTTCCACCGATTCATCTTGCAAACAGCAAATTCTTTTGCGAGACGAGCTAGCGCATCCGCTGCAGCGTTTTCTTCTCGGGAATTTTGTAGATTGTCACATTCGGAATCCGTTCCAACAACTCGTACGGCATACCTGAAGTATTGCTCGAGTCTCGGTTTTAAAATTCGTATTGTCCTGCGATCCGTTGAATGATTAACCGTGAATCCCCGTAGATGTTGATGTCTCGTTATCCCCATTCGAATGGTTAATTCCAATCCCGTTATGAGGGCTTCGTATTCCGCTTCGTTGTTTCGTACATGGTCTCCGTCAAGCGGTAGGAGTATCTTAACATCCCCCGCTCCGTGTTATAAAGATTAGCCCGATTCCCGCCTTACCGGCACTATCACTTGCGATTCTTCGTCTTTGTGCGCTGAAGATGCTCCGTCGAAATATAATTCCCAACGTCGATCATCAAGGTCTTCTAGGTTCATTATTTGTTCATCCGGCAGATCGTCATCGAGAGGAGATTCTCGCCGCAAAGGGTGTGCCGCGAGGAAGTCCGCTAAGACTTGTCCCTTACTCGCACGAAGAGGCACGAAAGTTATATCGAATTGCAATAATATCATCGACCATCCGGCAAGTCTCGCCGAAAGCGTTGGACGAGTCATCAAGTATTGCAATGGATTAAACTTCGAGATCGGTCGACCTTATGAGAAAGCATGTAATGCCCGAGCTTTCGAGCGGCGAAGATCGTGGGCCAAACAATGCTTTTCAATTGCGGGATACCTTATTTCCGTCGGCAAGAACGACGGCTTAAGTAATAAAGAGCGTTTTCTTTACCCTCATCATCGACCCGGGCTAATGTGGCTCCGAGAGAGTCGTCTAAAGCCGCGGTATAAAGTATTAGCGGTCTACCCGAGATCGGGGTCGCTAAGACAGAGGTGTCATTAAATATTGTTTAATGTCCTCGAAGGCCCTCTCGGCATTTCTCTTCCCAAATAAATTTGGCGTCCTTTTTAACTAGTGCCGAGAAAGGCCGACACCTACTCCGACAAATTCGAGATAAAGCGTCGAAGATATGCCAGCCTTCCCTCGAAAAGATCGTAGTTGTTTTAAGGTTTTGGGAGGCGGCATTTCTAAGATGGCTTTAATCTTCTCCGGTCGATTTCAATTCCACGATGTCGGACAACGAATCCTAAGAATTTCCCGGAGGTGACGCCGAAGGCGCATTTTAAGGGATTCATCTTAAGGTTAAATTGTCTTAATCGTTCGAAAACAATTCTCAAATCATACAAGTGGTCGTCCTTTATTTTGCTTTCGATGACCACATCGTCCACGTAGCATTCGACTTGATTGTGGATGAGATCATCAAAAATTCTTGTCATTGCTCTTTGGTAGGTCGCTCCCGCGTTCTTCGATCCGAATGGCATCACCGTGTAGCAAAATACTCCGACGGCGTTCGAATGCCGTAAGCTTTTCATCTTCTCGGAGCCATTTTTATTTGGTTGTATCCTCGAAGATCCATCCATGAATGAGAATATTTCGTGTGTCGAAGCGATGTCGATCATTAATTCCGGGATCTGAGAGGAAATTCATCTTTGGACATGCTTTGTTTAAATCTCCGAAATCCACACAAATTCCGATCCGACCATTCTTCTTCCCGACCGGTACCACGTTGGCTAACCAAGCTCGGGTATTGTTCTTCACGGACAAATTTAGCGTCTATTAGCTTTTTAACTTCACGCTATGACTTGTTGTTCGATTTCCGTACGCATTCTTCCGGACCTCGTCCGATCGGAATGGAAGTAGGGTCCACTCCTAGCTTATGGACCGCGACCTCCGGAGCTAATCCCGGCATTTCATCGTAGCTCCAAGCAAAACAGCTTTCGAATTCCATTAATAACTCGATTATTTCTTCGGAGTCTTTTATCGAGTAAAGAGCTAACAAAGGTAGGTCTCAGGCTCTTCGCTAGTACCTAAGTTAACTTCTATTAACTCATCTATCGTAGATTCGATTTCTTCTTCGAACTTCGTGGAGCGTCTCCAATTTGCAAATCTTCGAGTTCTTCTCGTAGTTTCCATGCAGCTTTCATTAGATTCGCAAGTGATAACCAAGCAAAATTCAGCATCATCAACTCGATCCTACCGTGCCGAATCCGAGACCATGCTTCGAGTCAAGTGACGACCGGAGTTATTCCATAAATTTTCAAAACGTTGTGATCGACCTTTGTCCACCGTCGAGGTAAGAAACCATGTTGAATTAAATTTCGAACACAGTGAGAGTACCACTCAAAAGGCAATTCCATTAATTCGATGAAGTAGCATCTTCAAGTTGTACATTATTTTCGCCTTGGAGGAAGAAGCACCACGGTAGAATTTGATTGGTTTTGCACCACCGCTACGTACCTCTTCGACCTCCATACCCTCGATCTTATTAGAATGGATCGGGGTCGTGGTCATACGTATGTACATAGTGGTTAATCTTTTCGTACATCGATTTATATTCTTCGTTTCTTTCATCTTCAATAGGGATTTTGAATTGTGGCCTCTTCCGACTTATTGTCGCTGCTTCTTGTTTGATTTCTCTTTCTTCTTCAAAACTATCTTCCCAATCAACATTGATGGCTGGTTTCCTCTGTCCAACTATCCTAACGTCTCTGCCACGACCTCGTCCCCGGCCTCGACCTCGGATGCGAGTTGTGGAGAAACCTTCAACATCTCGCCGTAAGGGAGTGGTGAGTGATCGTTGGACTAGAACTTCGTGTTCTTCGTTGTCCCGAACTTTCTTTGCTTCATTCGTTATGGTATCTCCGGAGAAGATCGTTTTCTTCGGTGGTGCATAATAAGCCGCATCCTCGTGGATTCCAATTTCATGTACGGAGAATGGTCGTAAGTCACCTTCGATGCAACCGTTCTCCTCCATCGTAGTATTTAATACATCGATGTAGAGATGATGGTACCATCCTCGTTTTCATGTATCCATGGTCGGCCCAAGAGAGCGTTGAACGACGTTTCGAATCAATTATGTGAAATTTCGCGGTTGTCTTTGCTAAGTCACCGGTCTTCATCAGTAGCGTTATCGAGCCGAGGGCTCTTTCTCCTTTCTGATTGAATCCTCTTAATAACATTTTGTCCGCCTCGAGCTCGCGGGCATCAATTTCCAAGTATGCTAGCGTTCGAAGATTCATTATATCGATTGATGCTCCCGGATCCACCAATACTCCGGAGAGTGTAAATCTTCCGATCAGTAACCGAAATGTACAACGGTCGATTGTGATCCGACCGTTCCAAGTAGTAGGTCGTCGTCCGTGAAGGTAACACCTCGTCGTTCCTTTAACGAGCAAACCTCATCTAAGGACTCTCCGCCATTCGAGCTAAGCAAATTTCTCGGATCGAGTAAGGCCTCGATCGAGCTTCTCTCATCTCCTTTCGATAAGATGAGAGCGTCGTAGATGCTCGCTTGGCCGGTAGTTTCCTAAGATGGGCTAGCACGTTGTAGTCCACTTTGTTTTCATGTGTCTCGTTTTCTTCTCGAATGGGTGTTTCTTCCGCCGGGTTGGTTCTTCCCGAACAACCACCCGCTTTCCTTTGTCTTTTGGACCCATTCTCGGAGGTAGAACTTTTCCACTCCTTAAGTCGACTTCCGTAATTTCTTCCGAATCTATTGTCGAGCTTGCCGGTGTCTCTTCGAATCGGAATGACATGCTCTTCCGGATTAGCTTCGCAGTCCGAAGGCTCTAACTCTATCGCGACCGGAGCTCCTCGAAACTCGCAAATAGATTCGTTGCTTCGTTGAACTCTCGTAGCCTCCTCGATGGATGTCTTCTTCGTTATTTTGCTTGTCGAGATCGTGTATGATTTGAGAATTGTCGTTGGTATCGAAATCGATATCCGGATCATCGTTAGTTACGTAATCGTTAGAAACAGTCAAAACGTAGCCAACGTCATCACCCTTATCATTATATGATCTCACCGAAGTGAGTAGATAATCATACAGAGTCAGGGGTTCGAGGGATTTCTCCCCCGAATCGGAAACAACTATCCTAGGATAAGCAGCCCCTAGTCTAGCCTTAGGTGCCTCAGCCTTCTCTTCTTCGTCAATTTTCTTCTTCTCTTCAATCGTCTCCGTCGAGGTGGTTCTTCTATCGCAAGTGATAAGTACTCAGCTTAACAGTGTTTCAAACTCGAATTGAAGCTCGTACCGAAGCGGTCCGGATGCCGTCTAAAATCTTTTCGAAGACCTCGTCCAAGCGGTAGTCCATCCATCGTCGACCGTATAGTGGATCTATCGAATGATGGGATCGGCCGAGATAACATCGACTGAACCTCCTTTCCGGGGTTCCTTCATGTACTCCTTCGGGATCGTTATATTCCCTTTCCGAAGGTTGTCATCGAGCCAACTTTTCGAAGGTAATGCAATCTTCTATCTTGTGTCCAAGCATCTCGGTGGTAAGGGCAAAAGTCGGGATCACCCTTCTTGTTGACTTCCTCCGGTCTCTTAGGCTCGGGCAACTGGAAATCTGGAGTCTTCATCGACCGCGGAACATTTTCGCATCGCTTCATTCTCGAACGGATATTCTCTCGCTCAAAAGCTCTCTTAATGTACGTCGCGGACGAGGTGGTTGTTCATATCGCGGAGATGACCGATAGCCGGGCCGGGGTCGCCGATAATTCCGTCGTGGTTGCTGCGGCCGTTCGGTGGTATTTGCATCGGCTGCTTGCCTTTGTCAACCGCCGCGACGATCCCGGATTTCTTTTCAAAAGTCTTTACAGTGCTTTTGTTTATCCGTCTTGTCGGTGAAACTTAATTGCTTTCGCCTCCTCTCGCAAGCTTCCGGCCTCGCTTAACAACTTCTCGAAAGTCTTAATAGTAAATCCTCGAGGAGAAGTGCTATCGGGCCATGGATGCTTTTTAGCAAAATGCCGATCGCATGCTGTTCTTGCAGCTTGTGGTTCACACTTCATACTTAAGTTCCTCCATCGGAGTATGTAATCCACCAAAGTTTCATTCGGCTTCGCTTCTCTACCACTAAATCACCTATAGTGATGTGGTGCCGAGCTCCGGCGAATCGCTCGATGAAGAGGTTCTCTAGCTCCGAGAATGTCTTAACCGAACCATTTGGTAATCTCCGCATACCGCCGAAGGCGATTCCCGACAGATCGCCGACGAACCGTCGGAAGAGTAATGCATCGCTCCCGCCGCATTGCAACAACCGGCACGAAAGTGTGCCACATGCCGTCTGGGGTTCCTGGCTCCGTCGAAGGTCTCGAACAGCAGGTGGCACGAAGCCTTTCGGGTATCGGACAGCGTCGAACTCTTCCGGGTAAGGTCTACCCGTCCGAATGGATGTCCCGCTCTTCGATTGTGCTAAGGCCTCTCGCACTCGCCGTTCTACCAAGTTCTCGATATCCTTTTCATGAATCATACTTCGTGTCGTATCCTTTTTCAGCCGATCATCCCCATTGACGGACGTAATCTCCTTTCCTCCGTCTACAATGTGAATGACCTCCGGGGGTGTTTCCCTTCGTGGTCGTACTTGACTCGGAGAGTGGCCGCAGCTACGGCCATCTCTTCCATCCTTTTCGCCATTCGAGCGATCGTGTCGTCTTCTCTCGAAGCCGCTTTCATCGCCCGGCTCCTCTCTTCGCGGCCGCAGGAGCACCTTGCGAAGCCGATGAAGCTCGTGTCTCAACCATGTTGATTTCCGCGTATTCGTCGTCCATGAATTCCGATGAATCAATCTCGTCTCCGAACTTTTCTTCTCTTTCTTTTGCCAATCGCTCTGATATCTGGTTCTCAACTTTTCCATGGCATCTTCTAGCGGGCTTTCGTGTGTCTTCGTGGTTGTCGTGCGATAGCTGCCGGGTCCCCTTCTCACGAGTCCCCTTCATCGCGGTAGCACTTTCTTCGCATTCAAGTCTCCCCGGCGAGAATTTCTTCTCGGTCGTTGTTTCAATCTCAATCGCCCAGCAGCGGGACGCCATACCATCCTTCCGGGCAACAGGAGGTCTAGGACCGTATGGTCTATCGGCCAAATGCTCGAAGGTGGTATCCTCCCTAATCCGTAATCCCGAGACGACAACAAGCGTGACTAGCCTTCATCCTTTTACTTCGGCTTTTCCGCCATGATGGCGGGTTCTACTCGGGGCCCAAGACGGATTTCGATCGGCACCCGCCCTATCCTTCGTAGAATTTCGACACGGCGCAATTTTCCTTCTTTGCTAACTTTTCTACCAAAGTTTGCAATGAGCAAACGGCGTAGTTCTAGTTCTTTTCTTGCGGCTATCGTTGTAATATGCGGTCGTGGTAATGTGGCAAGAATCTTGCGAATATTTTCTTCATCTTCCGCGGCGAGAGGGGATGAAATCCGCTTCCTCCCAAGAGTGGTATGTATTCAGCAATGTGTATATTCCGCAGCTTCCGGAATTTCCTCTAGAAAGCAATTTCAAGAAACTTCGGCTTCTTTAGCGATCCTTCTATTTCGTTTCTTCTTCCGGGTCTCGCTAGTGACGGAATCCTCGAACCGGACCCGATCTCGAAAATGAAGGTCTCACAGAAGATCCGTACCCTCCACGTAACGTGTCCATCATAATCTCGGATTTCTTTCCCTTAGATTCGGCAAAAGTCGGGGTAGGTGCGTAAACAACTAGACTCAAGGGGGTAGAAAGAACAGCTCCTCCGTGGCAATGCAGTTGTTCCTCTTAGCCGGATCCTTCAGCAGGAGGGAATTCTCGGTCGACCTAAGGTCGAACTCAGCGCACGGCTCTTCGACCTTCGATACCTTGTTCATCAATGCAAAGAGGGAGACGCTGGTGACCTCGACGTTCGTGTTTTCAAATCCTTGTCCAAATCGGATGATTCCATTGCTCGGCAACTCATCCTTATGATGCGCCGAGGTCCAACTCATCGGTGAAAGAGAAAATCGCCTGGGCTTCCATTTCGCAGGTAGATTCTCGGTTGTCGTCCCTAAGTTATGCTTCTTTTCTAGGACGAAAAGAAAGGAATCGAAAAGAGTCCGAACTCATTCATGTTCATGTATTTATAAAAAGGAATCACTTATTAAAGGGTTTGTTTATTTAGAACGGAGTGTTCAAAGGTGCAGAGAAAGTAAGGAATCTGAATCGGAGTTGGAAAGGAAAAGAGAGTCTTAAGCAAGACTTCTCGACTCGAAGGACCACTCCTAAACTAACACCTATTGGGAGTCCACCCCACCTCAGAAATGAGGTAAAAGGATCTCGGAACCTCTCTCGTTTATGGGTGTCTAAACAAAGGGCTCCTAAATCCGAGAGAATGTTGGTTATACTTGTTCAAGGTAGAAATGAACACGTATTCCAACGGAAAGAAGGGTAGCTTCGATCCATTAGTGGACATGGATACACTACCGATTTTTGAAAGCGTAACTATTCGATTAAAATGGAGAGAGGAACTATTCCTCAACTGGAGTCGCCGTAAGTTGTCGCACTATTTTTAGGTTGTGTGATATTTTAAAAGGGGTCGCCTAACGTAGTTGTCGGCGAGTTTTAAATTTAAATATAGATATAATTTAGAAAGTAATATTTGATTTTGAAAATAATTTTAAATTTGAAGATTTTAAGATATGAAATCAAACCGATCTCACATCCCGAATAGTTTATATGAACGAGCACCGCACCACAAACCGCGTATCTATCCCTAAGGATAGTACACAATCGCTCGATGGTGGGGCTCTGCTAAATAAACTAGAAAGATTTGTGACATCCGTTTGGTCTCGCGAACCAATTTTATAAGCCGACAAGTTCCCCCGCTTAATATAAATGAATTGCAAGGTGGTTTATATTACTCCGGGTTCTTAAAGTTCCCTATAAGGGCAAGCCCCTATAGTTAATTACATCTTAAGTGACGGAATCACCTAAGAAAACTCTCGATAATAATCAATACCTCGCTCTCAAGAATTTCAAAGTTTAAGTTTTCAAAGGATCGAATTTTGGAATTTCAATAGTGAATGGATCAAATTTGGAACATTTTATTTTAGGAATTCAAAGGAAGAAAAGTAGGAGAAATTACTGGATTCGAAGTGAACTTCGATAATCTCCCGACTATCCTATTGTTCGGCTTGGATTTAGGAAAGTCCTAATGTTTATTTAATGTTTTAATCTCGCCAATTTTAGTTAATTAGTGGCTTATATTTATATGATAGAATCATACAAATCGCCTAGAAGATATGAGGGTTTATGTCGTATCGGACAACTACCTCTGAATCCTAAGACCTGCTAGGGCTTAATTTGCAATGCAAATGCCTAACGAAGAGTCGAGGATTTATGTCGCACTAGTGCAAACTACCTCGAAGTCCTATGGCTTTCGTTATTTAATTCTAAGAAAGTTTTGTTGATGTGGGTTCAAGTTTTGCCGACGACGATGGCCGTGCCGCCCACCATGCTCCGAGCTCCTCGTCGTCGCAGAGGTTTAGTTTTAGAAATCATAAATCAAGGGATGAGAGAAGTGTTCTCGTTTAGAGAAGTCTTAATTTCCAAGTGTTTTTTGTGTTTTAATTAAAACAAATCTTAAAGTCGATTATAACGACACCTGCTAAGATCCCACTGCTCCATCCTTCCAGCATCATTATTTTTATCTGATTCACTTAGTCCGTATGAATTTGCTAAACTCAACCGAATGAGTTCCACACTTTCATTTAGACCGTGAAATCCCGCTAGCAACACGTAGGTTACATCATCCGAGGTATTCCCGATCATCCAACAAGACGTTTTAATTTAGTTGTAATTCGTAGTTTTGTGTTCGTTTGTGATTAAATTTTGAGTCGTCTTATATTTCGAAATGTCATGGAGGTGAATTTTATCTTCGTAGTGTCTTTTATTTTAATTTTGGGTTTCAGCTTTGGTTTCCGTCCTAAAGGTGTAGGTTTTCATGCAACCGTTGTTTATCATGCAAGAAAAATAAAGTGCATTTGCAATAAAATAAACCGCAATAAAATAAAAGCGTACCCGGAGGGTCCTCCCGTCATTCCGAGCCGCACTTAAAACACAGCTTAGAATATTTAAGCAAGTTCCTAGTAAAGCTAAGGGAAAGGTTTATGGTTTTCTACCAAATTCCTAATCCTATACCTAGTCGTTTCCTACGACGTCTAGTGTTCTTCGTGTTTTTAGTTCGAAGACGATTTTCTTCATCAAAGAACAATTAAGTTCAATCGTTTCATCAATATCCTATCATATCGAGGAAGTGCTTAAGAGAGAATCCTAAACATCTTTTCAATATTTCTAGGATCGTTTTAAGTCCAAATGAATTTAATTGTGTAAATGAATCGATCGTCCGAGGTTTTCAAGTTTTGTTAACTCGCTTCAGATGAACTAGGACATTCGAATGTCCTATAAGTGAAGTAACATTTCATTTTAATGTTCTATTTGAGAGTTATGATAACTAAAGCTCCTAAGGGCAAAATGATATTTAATGATTTGTGATTCAAATTTAAGTTCAAATTAATGATTTAAGTTTGGAATAGTTGTTCAAATTATTTTAGATTTATCTCTTCATGTCTTAAGTAAGGTTATTTAATTTAACTTAATTTAATTTAATTTAATTTATTTTAATTTAATTTATTTAATTTAATTTGATTTGATTTAATTTAATTCAATTTAATTTATTTGATTTAATTTCTTAATTTAATTTAATTTAATTTTAATTTAATTTAATTTAATTTTAATTTAATTTTTTAATTTAATTTATTTATTTAATTTTATTTAACTTAATTTAATTTAATTTTATTTATTTAATTTAATGTATTTAATTCATTTAATTTAATTTAATTTGTTTATTTAATTTAATTTAATTTTAATTTAATTTAATTCAACTTTTAATCTTAATTTAATTTAATTTAATTGAAAATTTTTGAAAGAGTTTAATGATTTAATTTTAGTTTAAAGATTAAGTCTTTTAATATTTTAAATTTGAGTTATCATTTTAATTAAGAGTTGAATATTAATGAGATGATTAATTTAGGGATTTTTAAATTAAAGAATAAATCTCTTCCTAATAATATCCCTTATTTTAATAATTCCAATTTTATTATTCTTCCAAATTCAATTAATTATTTAATTAAAGTTTTAATCATTTTAAATTGCTTAATGGGTTTCTACCCCTTAATTATTAAATTTCAATCATCCAAATCAGATTAGGATCAAATATTTCACTTGTTAATTTTTTTTATTAAACCTAAAGTTTTAATTAAAGGGTTAAAATTTTAATTACCATTTTGCCCTTTAAGCCTAATAATTTCATAACTCACTAAATTGAGCTCAAATGAACTTGAAATTTTTATGTGACTTCACTCATATGTCAATAAAGACATGAGAGGAGAAAATGTGATTTTTCTGTATTTAATTTATTTATATAATTATTTTTTGTAGAAAAGAGAAATTTCCAAGGAAAATTCAATAATATGACCAAGGGAAAGTTTCTGTCCTTAAGAAAATTAGGGGACATTCCTAATGACCAGAGGACCACTTGGACCAAATTTTGTAATTTTTTGAATTATATTTTATTTATTAGAATTATTTTAAGTTCTGGAGTATTAATTAATTTAAAAATAGAATAAATGTTGAAAAATAAATTTTATAATTTTTAAAATTCTGTCTGATATCAAGGATTCCAGAGAATCAAACTTTGCAATTTTCAGATTTTTCTTTGATTTATTATAATTATTTTGGTGAAAATACTAGAAAATATATATTTTTTTTTAATTTTAAAATTACCCTAGAGCTTTAAAAAATTAATATCTCACTAAATAGACCTAGGAAAATATGGGACTTGTTCCTAAGTGATTAAAATTCAAAATATAACATTTTAGTGAATTTTATTATTTTTGTGATTTTTATTATTTTTTAATTATTAAAAATATTAAAATAATATTAAAAATCAACTTTTTTAGAAAATTGAAATTTTAATTTTCTTAAACTCCCCTGATATCAGAGAGACTCCAAAACCAATTTGGTGAATTTTTGAAAGATATTTTGAGAGTTATGAATTTTTTAAAGTTTAAAATGACTAAGCTGGCTTAATCAACCCAATTAAGTGGGGCTAACCAAGTCCAATCGACCTCAAATTTTTATGATGGGTTCCTCTGATCCTAAAGGTCAGTGGAGAATTGATTTCAAGTCAATTTGATCTATAGTTAACTCTAATTAATTAGAGATCTATTTTGGGGATTTAAGCCAATTAGGTTAATCTAAGTGAATTAACTCAAATCCTATTTTTCCTAGTGGTTCCCTCGGTCATAAGGAACATCACCAAATTTTCCTAGAATTTATTTCACAACATGCTAATTTTTGGAATTAAAATAGTTAAAATAGCAACATGCATTTGAAAAATCAATAACTTTTCATAGGATGGCCTCCGACTTTGGGAAATTCAGTGAATGTTCCTCAAATTCGGAGGCTTCAAAAGCCCTATGGTCTCATGCCATGGTGAATTGTATGAATGCATGGAGAATTAAATGTATGCAGAGAGTAAATAAATTACTAAAAATAAAATACTTGACAAAATCGAATGATTTCTTTTTCACATTATTCTCCTCCGTTCACCGAGCAAGAGGGTATTTTTATTTTATTTTTGTGATTTTTCTACACGGAGATATGAATTTTCCAAGTTTAGGGAATTAAATAAATAGAAAATACCCTATTTTTCTATTTATCCACGCGGCGCCGCGTCAACCCTCGGCAGCCTCCGAATGCACACGCGGCGCGCTCCCATTCGACGCCGCCATCCGAGTCGCCAACCCGGCCCCGCGGCTCTCGTACCGTCTCCTCGGTCCGACGCCATCCGAGCCGTCCGTCCGCGCGTGTATTAAATGGACTCGCATCCGTTCATCGTCCCCGAGCGTCCTCACCCGAGAGCCGTCCACACTAAATCTCTAAGATCTCACTCGATACTCAACGGATTTTTATGTTCTTATGCTTCTATGGATTCGTCTCGAAGAGACGAACACATCTATACTAGCTATCATGCATCGAAATTAAGGCATTTGAAATGGAGAATCTCCGAAGCTCGGGATGAAGAATTAACTCATACCTTAGCTCCGAGAGGTGAAGCCTCGATCGTAGATGCTCGGCACGTTCGTTGAGCCGCAGGAGGCTGGGGATGAAGCCTCGGGATGCGGTGAATCGCCTCAGTGTGATTTCCACCAAAGCCGATCACAACCTTCGGAGTCCGGAACAACCGGGTGACCTCGGAGATGGGGCTTTTGCCGGTGGACACCTTCCTCGACTCCGGTGCAGTGTAGGACCAATCAATTTGGGGATTGGCTCACCGTGGAGAAGTGTCCCGGCTTTTGGGTGGAATTTCAACTCGAAATCGAGCTCGCAGCAGAAGAAATGGCAGGGGGATCTCACCGGGGATCAAGTGCTCGTGTGTGGGGAGGAGTCTGGAACAATTTTGCGCAGTTTCCAGCAAGGTTCGGTTCAAGCACTTCTCATGGCCGAGAAGGTGAGGGGTTTGAATCAGAGATGTCGGAGGGCCTCCCGTGGGGAGCCGAGGGCCGGGATCACCGCTTCTCGGCATGCGAAGAACAGCCATGGTGGCCATTCGGAGCGGGGCACCAAGCAGGATGGAATTTCAAAGCTCGGCTTCTCCCAATGTTTCGGCATGGTGTTTTCCTGGCTGATCGGGTGGCCGGCCGGCTGTGCATGGGTCACCTCAAGGTCGTGGGTCGTGGCCGGGACTTGGTGCAATCAATCGGCAAATGCCATGTGTAAAAGGCTTCGGATTAGAATGGAATGGGAGAAAGCTTATTTTGGCTCAAATTGGTCAACCCCTCCACTTGGGCTAGGTGCACCACCCAAGGCTTGGTTTTGGCCGAGGGAAAAGTGATTTGGCTCAGCATAATCAGTAGGGTCAAGTCACCATCCAAGCACAATTAAGCATAAGCATGGTTAAGGGGAATCATGGAGTGGTTAATCACCTTTAGGAATTAAGGAAAGAGCCTCCTCCTTTTTCCCAAAATGGCATGGTGACATGTAAAGAGGCTCTCATGGCTTCGCATATGGCTCATGCATGGCTCCATGGCTCCATTCGCTCGTGGAAAAGGTCAGGTCAATTTCATGAAAATGGGTTTTAAGAATTTTGGATATTTTGGTGTGAATTTGTATGGGGCTTGATTTGGAATTGTTTGATGATGGAATTATAACTTAGGGAATGGCTTTGATTAAATGGATGACAAATGGAAATGTCATGTGGGCTTTAGTGGCCAAATTCGGGCTTTTATATTTCGTGAAATCGGCTTTTGTGGAGGTTTAGGGAAGTGGGCTTTTAAATTTAAAATGGATTTTGGGATGAGATTTTGGTAAAGGCTTGGGCCAAATAATTGTTGAGTTTGGTTTAGGGATGCTTCATGAATGGTTTGAAACAAGTTCGAGGTGATTTGGGTTCGAATTGGTTCGAATTGGGTTTAATCGGTAAGTGGGCTAAGGTGGGTCAAATTGGGCTAACTTGGGCCAATGTTGGGCTAGAGTTGAAATTGATATAAAATTAATGTTGGGAAATGTTTATGGGAGTGTTTCAAAGAGGTTTTGGCTTTGGTTAGGTTTTGATTTTGGGGATTCTGGGCTCATTCTGAGCTAGGTTTGGGTTTAGGTCAAAAATGGGTCTTTTAGCTTTGGGTTGAATTCGAGTGGGGTTTGGATCAAAGTTTTGGGCAAATCATGTTAGTGTTTTGTTTATGGGGATGTCAAGGAAGGTTTAGAAAAGATTTGGGGTTAATTGGAGTTGAATTGGGTGAGTTTGGGTTAGGTTTCGGGTCATAGGTCCAAATCGGGCTTTAAGGCCAAAAGTGAAATTGGATCCCAATGCCAATCAAATTGGGCTTGTATTTGGTCTAGATTGGTGTTGGGGATGTTGAATTGAAGTTTAGAATTGAATTGGACCAAAATTGGGGTCAATTGGGTAGATTTGGTTTGACATCGGGTTCATTTCTGGGTTAAAATGGTCAAATTGGGGGTTTTGATGAAAGTGGGGTACATTGACAAAATTAGCCCATGGTGTAGTTGAACAAAATGAAATTAGGAATATTTGAGATTTTTTGGAATTTTCTAGGAATTTTCTGAATTTTTGGATTTTTTGGCTAAGAGGGCTATTTTGGGTATTCGGAGGGTAATGGGGGTATTTTTGGAATTTTTGGTATTTCTGGCTATGGATGATCAATTTGATTGGTGAGGAAGTGTTCAAGGTTAATTTTGGGGAATTTTGGGTGATTTGGAAATTTTTGAGAAATTCGGCTAGTTTCAAGTGCATTTGTAGGTTAAAGTGTGTAGTGTCCCTGGGTCAAAAATCGAAAATTTGGAAAATCAAGATTGGGTGGATGTAAGTGGAATGCAACCATTTTGGTTGAGCCATGAAGCCACATCAAGCTCATATGAGCCATGAAGGGACTCATTCGAGGTATTCACTATGTTGTTCCTAACCCTCTTAGCTCAAGGGCTTAGTGGTTAAGGACCATCCATGTGAATCACCTACATGAGTCAGAGGTCAAGTTAGGTATAGGTGTGGTTTAGGAGGTGTGTGAAAGTGTAGTGTGTGTGCAAGTCAACCTTTCACTGCACCATGCCACCTAGTATGGCGCTCCTAAGGCCAAAGAGTCCTATAAGAACTCATCCTTTAAACTTCCACATTCGATTTCAACCCCTAGGTGATTAGTGGGTCTATAGTCAAGTTTGCGGAGTTTGTAGGAGTTAAGAAGTGGTTTGAATTTCTAAAAGGTGGGTCCCAATTCTAGTCCTCTAAGATAGTCAAAGGAAAAGCCTAAGGCTAGATCCTAAGTACTAAAGAGAAGAAGAGAAGACCTCATCAAAAATGAGGTCAACAAATGGACCCTCAATAGGTGTGGTGAGCCGACGGAGCACACCGCGCGTATTGCGTGCTGACCGAAGCGATCAACGAACCAACACGTATGTCCAAGTAACAAACCTAGGACGAAGTAGAAGAGCTTCACTGGGGAGTGTCAAGTATATCTCCGGAACCTGGAGATTCTCGAACTCTCGCTGTGGAAAGGAAAAAGGAGGTGAATCCCAAATCACATGATCCTGGGAGAATTTCGATTTAGATTTTATTTTGTTTCATGTTCAAGTCATGATGTCGTGAGTTTAGATTTCAATTTGAGTTTCAATTTAGATCGAAGTTTGTCAAGATTAATTTAAGGGATTTGATTCGAAATGAAAATCGAATTTCGAAGTTTTAGATGTAACATCTTCAACCTCAAAAGAAGATCGAATCGATTGATCGAGTCATTACAATGAGGAAAGATCTCGTAATAATGCGGTATCGATGTAAAATCCTTAACCTCAAGAGTTTGATTTGATGTATTTCATATGCAATAGAGAAAAGAATCCTAAAGCAGATGCAGCCTCGGATGTAAAATCCTCGACCCAAAAGTTTGAATTTGATGTATTTCAAAGTAAGCGATCCTAGCTAAAGGTACTCGGATGTAAAATCCTCGACCCAAAAGTTTGAATTTGATGTATTTCAAAGGCAGAGGAAAAGAATCCTAAAGCAAAGGCAGTCTGGATGTAAAATCCTCGACCCAAGAGTTTGAATTTGATGTATTTCAAAGGTAACAGAAGAGAATCCTAAGAAAGGCAATCTGGATGTAAAATCCTCGACCCAAAAGTTCGAATTGATGTATTTCAGCAAGAAGAGAACTAGAGGGAAGAGAAACTCCTAAAAGTCAATGAGATAAGGCAAAGAGCTTCTGGATGTAAAATCCTCGACCCAAAAGTTCGAATTGATGTATTTCAAAGGCAAGAGAAGAGAATCCTAAAGCAAGGGCAAGTCTCGATGTAAAATCCTCGACCCGAAGGTTCGAATCGATGTATTTCAAAGGCAGAGGAAGAGAATCCTAGCAAGTAAGGTGCTTGGATGTAAAATCCTCGACCCAAAAGTTCGAATTGATGTATTTCAAAGGCAAGAGGAAAAGAATCCTAAAAGTAAGGCTACTGATGTAAAATCCTCGACCCAAAGGTTCGAATTGATGTATTTCAAAGGCAGAGGAAGAGAATCCTAAAGCAAAGGCATCTCGGATGTAAAATCCTCGACCCAAAGGTTCGAATTTGATGTATTTCAAAGGCAAGAGAAGAGAATCCTAGCAAAGGCAAGTCTGGATGTAAAATCCTCGACCCAAAGGTTCGAATTGATGTATTTCAAAGGCAAAGAGAAGAGAATCCTAAAGAAAGGTACTGCGATGTAAAATCCTCGACCTGAAGTTCGAATCGATGTATTTCAGGCAAAGGAAGAGAATCCTAAAGCAAAGGCAGTCTGGATGTAAAATCCTCGACCCAAAGGTTCGAATTGATGTATTTCAAAGGCAAGAGGAAGAGAATCCTAAAGGCAAAGTGCACTCTCGATGTAAAATCCTCGACCCAAAGGTTCGAATTGATGTATTTCATAGGCAACAGAAGAGAATCCTAAAGCAAGGCAGCCTCGGATGTAAAATCCTCGACCCAAAGGTTTGAATTGATGTATTTCAGCAAGGCAAGAGAAAAGAATCCTAAAGCAAGGCTAGCCTTGGATGAAAAATCCTCGACCCAGAAGTTCGAATTTGATCGAGGCTTCGATGCGAGATCCGGAAAGATCGAATTCGAGATTCGATGTAGATTTGGAATCCGGAAAGATCGAATTTGAAATTCGATAGGGATTTGGAATCCGGAAAGATCGAATTTGAAATTCGATAGGATGAGTTCGAACTCGATTGAAATTCGATTTAAAATTCGATTTAAAATTTGATTTAAAGTTCGGAAAGATTGAATTCGAATTCGATAGAGATCGGATTCGAAATTCGATCGAGAATTTGATTTAACATTCTTGTTGATTTTGTTTATCCTTTAATGATTCAAATTTTATTTTGTTATTTATTTAATGTTCATGTGAATTTGGTGTTTGTCATTTTTTTTTAGATCCTCTTTTTTTTTAACGAAAGTTTTCTTCTGTTCTTTTCTTTTTTTTTCTTTTCTGTTCTTTGTTCGAAGTTCATTTAACTTTAACGGCGTTTCCCAACCAATTTGCACAAAAGAGGTGAAGGCCAAAAATGTGACATAGTCACTTTCATTTCCAATCATGCTGAAGATACATCGTACAACTTGATCTGGAATATATTTCGTACAATCCATGTAGACTCAAAACGGACTGTGTATGATCTTGTCGATCCATCTAAAGAAGCATCTCGTCAAAAGTCCATGTCCGAATAGTGAGATGCATGGTCAATAACATCACCTTCCAAGCCATCCTCGGCAAGGATGCCGTATGGATGTACATCGGAGGTGTGATATTTTCCATGTAACTCACGTGCCGTAAGGCCGGAGGCTCTCTAGCTCCGGTCCGGCCGGAAATGGTAAGGTATCTTCTCGTCGTCCATCCTCCCGAACGTAACCGAGATCCGCTTCACCGGTACTCCCGGTATGCAACGCTCGGCGATATCTCGCTCCGTTACCCTTCGCATCATGACGGAACCCACCGTAGCGGGTATCTTCACCGGCCCTCGAACTCACTCCGGACTCGCTATCCGGGAGATCGATCCGAACATGATGTCACACTCGCTCAGGAAAGAGATCGTGGCAGAAGGCTCCGACAAAGTCATGCGTGATCAATGTGCGGGGGTATACAACACCCCGCTCGTAGATGTCGATGATGCACCTATTGGGTATGCAGTCACGTCGGGCAAGCACTCTCCATGTTATCAATCTCTTTACCATTCTCTTCGATGACTAATGGCATCGGTCCACTCGCCCATGACGGAGTATTCCCGCGGGTTTCCCTTCCCGTCCCTGGCAAAGTTGTAACAAAGATCCACATCGTATCGTGATTCTTCCTTTCCCCGGCATCCATCTCCGGGGCTCGAGTATGTGTTTTCCTCAGCGGCTCGCTCGGCCCAGCCTTTTCAAATCCCGGATGCAATCCACGATTTGCCGCCGCTCATACTCCGAGAATACGTCCGTATGTAATTCGAGGCCCTCCAAGCATATTGATTCTTCTCGCCTCTAATCCTTTCAAAGTATTCAAAGGTTTTCTTTTCAACATTTTGCATTCTCTCCACTTCGTATTCCGAATGATCTCGCATGGCGAGGCCTCGTGACATATTGTGGGATGTATGGTTCGATCCCTTCACGTTCTCCCCGCATACCTCGCTCCTCGTGGATGATGTCCGTCGGACATCCCCCGGCTGCTTCGCAACAAGGTCATGCATCATCGGTGGTTCTATCCGGTGGCGTGGTAGCCTTCTTTCTTCCGATCTTCCGGAGATTTCCCCGGTTCTTCTCGTCATCCCAGAGTCGGCCTCCTTCTTCCGGTTCCCGGTGAACCGGTGTCCTCGAAGTGTATGCACCGACATTAGCAACCGCCTCGTCATGCCGATCCGCAGCCTAGTTTTGTTAACATCTTACTGATACGGTGATTCTTATTTCTTCGTTGCGTTGTCGCGAGAGCAGCCTCTTCGAACTTCGAATCTCTCGCGGGCGCGGCGCCGACAAGCTCGCCTCTCCGCCGTAGCGACTACAGTACTTCATTTTCTTATCTTCTTCAAGGTTTGTCTTTCTTCTTCGTCGTCGGATCGGTGGCTTGGGCCACCCACTTTCATTATCGTATGTCCAGCAATTCTTCTCGTCAACCGGGACCCGGCCACTTTCCTCGCATCAGTAGGCCCGCCGGTGCGAAATCCGAGTCAATCTCGATTATCGCTCCATCTTTCACCCTCTTTTCATCAAGTGCAAGGCTTACGCCATTCTTAAAGTTCAAGACCAACCGCCCGCTCGACATTTCCCCGCGAAAAGACAAGGAAAAGGATCGGGCTGTACTAAGAACAAGAACATCAAGAAAATGTTTATTAAAGACATCTTGTTTTATTATTATTCTTATATTTTTAAACTTAACAGGGATGAAGTGGGATAAGATCAGGTAAGAGATTTTGATTTGAAAAGGAAAACAAGGAAAATTTTATTATCAGGGTTTTATTTATTTTAGCACATTTTTGTTATTTTTGGGTTCGGACCCAACCATAAGTAATCACTTCACCCGTGCTTCTGTGGATGGAAAGTTCATTCCTTCGAAACATCGTGCAGCGTAATACTTTTTCAAGTATCGTCCATCGATCGAAGCATATGTCGTTCTCCCCGGCAATCCACTAGCCGGTAGGAGCCTCCCGAGTAGACCGCCTCAACTACAAATGGTCCTTCCCAAGTGGGTTCAAATTTTCTCCTATCTCTGCGTGTGCAAGAATAGTCTTTCGAGAACGAGAACTAGATCACCAACTTCTCAAGGTTCTCGGGCGAACTCGCCTTATCATGAGCCCGAATCATCTTAGCTCAGTATAATTCTAAATTCGTTGTGCCGCAAGTCTTTTCCTTCCAGCTCTCTAATTCTTCGAGTCGTAATTTGGCGTTCTCTTCTCGTTGTGATTTTATTTGCAAACCGCAATTCCGAGTGAAGGGAGCCGAACCTCTAAAGGTAACACCGCCTCGGACCCATACACCGCAGCGTAAGGTGTAGCTTGCGTAGGAGTTCGAAGGTTGTCCGCAGAGCCCATAAGGCTTCTAACAACTTCTCGTGCCAATTTCTCTTATCGTCGTCTAAAGTCTTCTTTAAAATTTGAACGAGAGTTTTATTAAAAGCTCCCGCAAGGCCGTTTGCTCTTGGGTAGTAAATTGTCGAATATCGCCACCGATTCCGTGTCTCCCGACAAAATTGTTGATTTGTGTGCTTCCGAATGCCGACCCATTATCCGAGATGATCTCGCGCGGCACCCCGAAACGGTAGACAACTCGGTTCTTAAAAACCGTAGCACGTGGTGTGCTTTCACTTCTCTTAGTGGAACTCGCCTCCCGCCCACTGGAAAAGTAATCCGTAGCCGCAAGAATGAAGCGATGTCCTTTCGACGACGGTGGCTCTATCGGACCAACTATATCCGTGCCCCAACATTCAAACGGCCACGATGCAATCGTCTGATGTAGCACATTCGGAGGTCGGTGTAGAACCACTCCGTGCACTCGGCACCCGGTGACAGCCTCTGGCGATTTTCGATGCGCTAGTCATCATCGAGGGCCAGTAGTGACCTCTAGTCTTTTAATTTTCATTTTCATCTTCGACCCGACCGGTGAGCGCCACAGTAGTCCCGAATGTACCTCTTTAACAATTCTCACGGCCTCGACCCGCTTAGCATCTTAGCCACATTTCGATCAAAAGACCTTCCGTATAATGTGTTGTTTATTAATGCGTAGGACGTAGTTCTTTTCGATCCGATGAGCTAACGACCCATCATCCGGCAGCCTTTCCCGTTCGCAGTGTAGTCCATCAATGGCCGTCGCCAATCTTCCGTGTTTTCTCGTCATCGCCGCAATCGATTCTTCTTCCTTATCCGGATCCGCGCATCGTGTCAATGTCAAGCCGTGATAGGACCTCGGCGTCCGTGAACCGACACTTCCACCGATTCATCTCGCAAACAGTAAATTCTTTTGCGAGACGAGCTAGCGCATCCGCTGTGAGCGTTTTCCTCGGAATTTTGCAGATTGTCACATTCGGAATCCGTCCAATCACCGTACACGCATACCGGAAGTATTGCTCGAGTCTTGGTTTTAAAATTCGCGATTGTCCGACGATCCGTTGAATGATTAACCGTGAATCCCCGTAGATGTCGATGTCCGTTATCCCCATTCGAATGGTTAATTCCAACTCCGTTATGAGGGCTTCGTATTCCGCTTCGTTGTTCAGTACATGGTTCCGTCAAGTGGCAGGAGTATCTTAACATCCCCCGCTCCGTGTTATAAAGATTAGCCCGATTCCCGCCTTCACCGGCACTATCACTTGCGATTCTTCGTCTTTGTGCGCCGAAGATGCTCCGTCGAAATATAATTCCCAACGTCGATCATCAAGGTCTTCTAGGTTCATTATTTGTTCATCCGCGCATCGTCATCGAGAGGAGATTCCGCCGCAAAGGGTGTGCCGCGAGGAAGTCCGCTAAGACTTGTCCCTTTACTGCACGAAGAGGCACGAAAGTTATATCGAATTGCAATAATATCATCGACCATCCGGCAAGTCCGCCGAAAGCGTTGGACGAGTCATCAAGTATCAGCAATGGATTAAACTTCGAGATCGAGTCGACCTTATGAGAAAGCATGTAATGCCCGAGCTTTCGAGCGGCGAAGATCGTGGCCAAACAATGCTTTTCAATTGCGGGATACCCTATTTCCGTCTGGCAGAAACGACTCGCTTAAGTAATAAAGAGCGTTTTCTTTACCCTCATCATCGACTCCGGGCTACTGTGGCTCCGAGAGAGTCGTCTAAAGCCGCGGTATAAAGTATTAGCGGTCTACCCGAGACTCTGGGTCGCTAAGACAGGAGGTGTCATTAAATATTGTTTAATGTCCTCGAAGGCCCTCCTGCATTTCTCTTCCCAAATAAATTCGGCATCCTTTTAACTAATGCCGAGAAAGGCCGACACCTACCCGACAAATTCGAGATAAAGCGTCGAAGATATGCCGCCTTCCCTCGAAAAGATCGTAGTTGTTTTAAGGTTTCTGGGAGGCGGCATTTCTAAGATGGCTTTAATCTTCTCCGGTCGATTTCAATTCCACGATGTCGGACAACGAATCCTAAGAATTTCCCGAGGCGACGCCGAAGGCGCATTTTAAGGGATTCATCTTAAGGTTAAATTGTCTTAATCGTTCGAAAACAATTCTCAAATCATACAAGTGGTTGTCCTTTACTTTGCTTTTGATGACCACATCGTCCACGTAAGCATTCGACTCGATTATGGATGAGATCATCAAAAATTCTTGTCATTGTCTTTGGTAGGTCGCTCCGCGTTCTTCAATCCGAATGGCATCACCGTGTAACAAAATACTCCGATCGGCGTTCCGAACGCCGTAAGCTTTTCATCTTCCGGAGCCATTTTTATTTGGTTGTATCCCGAAGATCCATCCATGAATGAGAATATTTCGTGTGCTGAAGCGATGTCGATCATTAATTCCGGATCGGCAGAGGAAATTCATCTTTGGACATGCTTTGTTTAAATCTCCGAAATCCACACAAATTCCGATCCGACCATTCTTCTTCCCGACCGGTACCACGTTGGCTAACCAAGCCCGGTATTGTTCTTCACGGACAAATTTAGCGTCTATTAGCTTTTTAACTTCGCCTATGACTTGTTGTTCGATTTCCAGACGCATTCTTCCGGGACCTCGTCCGACCGGAATGTAAGCTAGGTCCACTCCTAGCTTACTGACCGCGACCTCTCGGAGCTAAACCCGGCATCTCATCGTAGCTCCAAGCAAAATAGTCTTTGAATTCCATTAATAACTCGATTATTTCTTCGGAGTCTTCTTATCGAGTAAAGAGCTAACAAAGGTAGGTTCAGGCTCTTCGCTAGTACCTAAGTTAACTTCTATTAACTCATCTATCAGAGATTCGATTTCTTCTTCGACCTCGTGAGCTGTCTCCAATTTGCAAATCTTCGAGTTCTTCCGTAGTTTCCATGCAGCTTTCATTAGATTCGCAGTGATAACCAAGCAAAATTCGCATCATCAACTCGATCCTATCGTGCCGAATCCGAGACCATGCTTCGAGTCAGCGGACGACCGAGTTATTCCATAAATTTTCAAAACGTTGTGATCGAACTCTTCGTCCACCTGTCGAGGTAAGAAACCATGTTGAATTAAATTTTGAACACAGGAGAGTACCACTCAAAAGGCAATTCCATTAATTCCGATGAAGTAGCATCTTCAAGTTGTACATTATTTTCAGCTTTGGAGGAAGAAGCACCACGGTAGAATTTGATTGGTTTCGCACCACCGCTACGTACTCTTCGACCTCCATACCCTCGATCTTATTGAATGGATCGGGGTCGTGGTCATAGTATGTACATAGTGGTTAATCTTTTCGTACATCGATTTATATTCTTCGTTTCTTTCATCTTCAATGTGGATTTCGAATTCGGGCTTCTTCCGACTTATCGTCGCCGCTTCGTTCGATTTCTTCTTCTTCAAAACTATCTTCCCAATCAACATCGATGGTCTGGTTTCCTCCGTCCAATCTGTCCTAACGTCTCTGCCACGACCTCGTCCCCGCCTCGACCTCGGATGCGAGCTGTGGAGAAACCTTCAACATCTCGCCGTAAGGGAGCGGTGAGCGATCGTTGGACTAGAACTTCGTGTTCTTCGTTGTCCCGAACTTTCTTTGCTTCATTCGTCATGGTATCTCTCCGAGAAGATCGTTTTCCTGGCGGTGCATACAAGCCGCATCCTCGTGGATTCCAATTTCATGTACGGAGAATGGTCAGAAGTCACCTTGATGCACCGTTCTCCTCCATCGTAGCATTTCAATACATCGATGCAGAGATGATGGTACCATCCTCGTTTTCATGTATCCATGGTCGGCCCAAGAGAGCGTCGAACGACGTTTCGAATCAATTATGTGAAATTTCGCGGTTGTCTTTGCTAAGTCACCTGTCTTCATCGTAGCTGCGTATCGAGCCGAGGGCTCTTTCTCCTTTCCGATCGAATCCTCTTAATAACATTTCCGTCCGCCTCGAGCTCGCGGGCATCAATTTCCAAGTATGCTAGCGTTCGAAGATTCATTATATCGATCGATGCTCCCGGATCCACCAATACCTGAGAGTGTAAATCTTCCGATCAGTAATCGAAATGTACAACTACGGCCAGTGATCTCATCGTTCCAAGTAAGAGTCGTCGTCCGCGAAGGTAACACTCGTCGTTCCTTTAACGAGCAAACCTCATCTAAGGACTCTCCGGCCATTCGAGCTAAGCAAATTTCTGATCGAGTAAGGCCTCGATCGTAGCTCTCATCTCCTTCGATAAGATGAGAGCGTCGTAGATGCTCGCCTGGGCTCGGTAGTTTCCTAAGACTTAGCTAAGACGTCGTAGTCCACTTTGTTTTCATGTGTCTCGTTTTCTCTCGAATGGGTGTTTTTCCGCCGTGGCTGGTTCTTCCCGAACAACCACCGCTTCTCTTCGTCTTTCGGACCCATTCTCGGAGGTAGAACTTTTCCACTCCTTAAGTTGACTTCGTAATTTTCCGAATCTATTGTCGAGCTCGCCGTGTCTCTTCGAATCGGAATGACAGTGCTCTTCCGGATTAGCTTCAGCAGTCCGAAGGCTCTAACTCTATCGCGACCGGAGCTCCTCGAAACTCGCAACAGATTCGTTGCTCGTCGAACTCTCGTAGCCTCCTCGATGGATGTCTTCTTTGTTATTTTGCTCGTCGAGATCGTGTATGATTCGAGAATCGTCGTTGGTATCGAAATCGATATCCGGATCATCGTTAGTTACGTAATCGTTAGAAAGTACCAAAACGTAGCCAACGTCATCACCCTTATCATTATATGATCTCACCGAAGTGAGTAGTATAATCATACGTAGTCGTGGGTTCGAGGGATTTCTCCCCGAATCGAAACAACTATCCTAGGATAAGCAGCCTCTAGTCTAGCCTTAGGTGCCTCGCCTTCTCTTCTTCGTCAATTTTCTTCTTCTTCAATCGTCTCCGTCGAGGTGGTTCTTCTATCGCAAGTGATAAGCACTCGGCTAACTGTGCTTCAAACTCCGAATCGAAGCTCGTACCGAAGCGGTCCGGATGCCGTCTAAAATCTTTTCGAAGACCTCGTCCAAGCGGTAGTCCATCCATCGTCAACAGTATAGTGGATCTATCGGAATGATGGGATCGACGAGATAACATCGACGGAACCTCCTTTCTCCGGGTTCCTTCATGTACTCCTTCGGATCGTTATATTCCCTTTCCGAAGTTGTCATCGAGCCAACTTTCGAAGGTAATGCAATCTTCTATCTTGTGTCCAAGCATCCGGTGGTAAGGGCAAAAGTCGGGATCACCTTCTTGTTGACTTCCTCCGGTCTCTTAGGCTCGGCTACTGAAAACTGGAGTCTTCATCAGATCGCTGAACATTTTCGGCACTCGCTTCATTCTTGAACGGATATTCTCTCGCTCAAAAGCTCTCTTAATGTACGTCATGGACGAGGTGGTCGTTCATATTGCGGAGATGACCGATAGCCGGGCCGGGGTCGCCGATAATCTCCGTCGTGGTTGTTGCGGCCGTTCGGTGGTATTTGCATCGGCTTGCTCGCCTTGTCAACCGCTCGCGACGATCCCGGATTTCTTTTCAAAAGTCTTTACAGTGCTTTTGTTTATCCGTCTTGTTCGTGAAACTTAATTGCTTCGCCTCTTCTTGCAAGCTTCCGCCTCGCTTAACAACTTCTCGAAAGTCTTAATAGTAAATCCTCGAGGAGAAGTGCTATCGGGCCATGGATGCTTTTTAGCAAAATGCCGATCGCATGCCGTTCTTGGCACTTGTGGTTCACACTTCATACTTAAGTTCCTCCATCGGAGTATGTAATCCACCAAAGTTTCATTCGGCTTCTGCTTCTCTACCACTAAATCACCTATGAAGGATGTGGTGCCGAGCTCCGGCGAACCGCTCGATGAAGAGGTTCTCTAGCTCCGAGAATGTCTTAACCGAACCATTTGCAATCTCCGCATACCGCCGAAGGCGATTCCCGATGCATCGCCGACGAACTCGTCGGAAGAGTAATGCATCGCTCCCGCCGCATTGCAACAACCGGCACGAAAGTGTGCCACATGCCGTCTGGGGTTCCTTGCCCGTCGAAGGTCTCGAACACGCAGGTGGTACGAAGCCTTTCGGCATCGGACATGTCGTCGAATTCTTCTCGGTAAGGTCTACCCGTCCGAATGGATGTTCCGCTCTTCGATTGTGCTAAGGCCTCTCGCACTGCCGTTCTACCAAGTTCTTGATATCCTTTCAGGAATCATACTTTGTGTCGTATCCTTTTTCAGCCGATCATCCCCATCGACGCGACGTAATCTCCTTTCCTCCGTCTACAATGTGAATGACCTCCGGGGGTGTTTCCTTCGTGGTCGTACTTCGACTCCGGAGAGCGGCCGCAGCTACGGCCATCTCTTCCATCCTTTTCGCCATTCGAGCGATCGTGTCGTCTTCTCTCGAAGTCGCTTTCTCATCGCCCGGCTCCTCTCTCTCCGCGGCCGCAGGAGCACCTTGCGAAGCCGATGAAGCTCGTGTCTCAACCATGTTGATTTCTCGCGTATTCGTCGTCCATGAATTCCGATGAATCAATCTCGTCTCCGAACTTTTCTTCTCTTTCTTTGCCAATCGCTCTGATATCGGTTCTCAACTTTTCCATGGCATCTTCTAGCGGGCTTTCGTGTGTCTTCGTGGTTGTCGTGCGATAGCCGCCGGTCCCCTTCTCACGAGTCCCCTTCATCGCGGTAGCACTTTCTTCGCATTCAAGTCTCCCGGCGAGACTTTCTTCTCGGTCGTTGTTTCAATCTCAACCGCCCCGCAGTGGGACGCCATACCATCCTTCTCGGCAGCGAGGCTGTCTAGGACCGCATGGTCTACGTCGACCAAATGCTCGGAAGGTGGTATCCTCCCTAATCCGTAATCCTCGAGACGACAACAAAGCGGACTAGCCTTCATTCTTTTACTCGGCTTTTCCGTCATGACTGGTGTTCTACTCTGGGCCCAAGACGGGATTCGACTCGGCACCCGCCCTATCCTTCGTAGAATTTCCGACACGGCGCATTTTCCTTCTTTGCTAACTTTTCTACCAAAGCTTGCAGCCGAGCAAACGGCGTAGTTCTAGTTCTTTCTCGCGGCTATCGTTGTAATATGCGGCCGTGGTAATGCGTGCAGTAATCTTGCGAATATTTTCTTCATCTTCTCGCGGCGAGAGGGGATGAAATCTCGCTTCCTCCCAAGAGTGGTATGTATTCAGCAATGGCGGTATATTCCGCAGCTGCCTGAATTTCCTCTAGGAAAGCAATTTCAAGCAACTCGGCTTCTTTAGCGATCCTTCTATTTCTGTTTCTTCTCCGGGTCTTCGTCAGCTGACTCGAACCCTCGAACCCGACCCGATCTCGAAAATGTAGGTCTTACAGGAAGATCCGTACCCTCCACTGTAATGTGTCCATCATAACTCTCGGATTTCTTTCCCCTTAGATTTGGCAAAAGCTCTGGGTAGGTGCAGAACAACTAGCACTGCAGGGGGTAGAAAGAATGGCTCCTCCCGTGGACAGCCAGATTCCTCTTAGTCCGGATCCTTCGCAGGAGGGAATTCTCGGGTCGACCCAAGGTCGAACTCAAGCAATGCTCTTCACCTTCAGATACCTTGTTCATCAAAGGCAAAGAGGGAGACGTTGGTGACCTCGACGTTCGTGTTTTCAAATCCTTGTCCAAATCGGATGATTCCATCGTCGGGCAACTCATCCTTATGCATACCGAGGTCCAACCCGTTGGTGAAAGAGAAAACCGCTCGGGCTTCCATTTCTCGTGGTAGATTCTGGTCGTCGATCCTAGTTATGCTTCTTTCTTTAGGACGAAAAGAAAGGAATCGAAAAGAGTCCGAACTCATTCATGTTCATGTATTTATAAAAAGGAATCACTTATTAAAGGGTTTTGTTTATTTAGAACGGAGTGTTCAAAGGTGCAGAGAAGGTAAGGAATCCGAATCGGAGTTGAAAGGAAAAGAGAGTCTTAAGCAAGACTTCGACTCGAAGGATCACTCCTAAACTAACACCTATCGGGAGTCCACCCCACCTCGTAAATGAGGTAAAAGGATCTCGGAACCTCTCTCGTTTATGGGTGTCTAAACAAAGGCTCCTAAATCCGAGAGAATGTTGGTTATACTTGTTCAAGGTAGAAATGAACATACGTATTCCAACGGAAAGAAGGGTAGTTTGATCCATTAGGGACATGGATACACTACCGATTTTTGAAAGCGTAACTATTCGATTAAAATGGAGAGAGGAACTATTCTCTCACGGAGTCGCCGAAGTATGTCGGCACTATTTTTAGGTTGTGTGATATTTTAAAAGGGGTCGCCTACAGTAAGTTGTCGGCGAATTTTAAATTTAATTTATATAATATAATTTAGAAAGTAATATTTGATTTTGAAAATAATTTTAAATTTGAAGATTTTAAGATATGAAATCAAACCGATCTCACATCCCGAATAAGCTTATATAAACGAGCACCGCACCACAAACCGTGTATCTATCCCTAAGGATACACACACGTTCGATAATGGGGCTCGATTAAATAAACTAGAAAGATTTGTGACATCCGTTTGGTCTCGCGAACCAATTTTATAAGCCGACAAATTCCCCGCTTAATATAAATGAATTAAACAGTGGTTTATATTACTCGGGTTCTTAAAGTTCCCTATAAGGGCAAGCCCCTATAGTTAATTACATCTTAAGTGACGGGAATCACCTAAGAAAACTCTCGATAATAATCAATAATTCTCGCTCTCAAGAATTTCAAAGTTTAAGTTTTCAAGGGATCGAATTTTAGAATTTCAATAAGGAATGGATCAAATTTGGAACATTTTATTTTAGGAATTCAAAGGAAGAAAAGTAGGAGAAATTACGGATTCGAAGTGAACTTCGATAATCTCCCGACTATCCTATTGTTCGTTCGGATTTCAGAAAGTCCTAATGTTTATTTAATGTTTTAATCTCGCCAATTTTAGTTAATTAGGGCTTATATTTATATGATAGAACCATACAAATTGCCTGGAAGATATGAGGGTTTATGTCGTATCGGACAACTACCTCGGAATCCTAAGACCGGTTAGGGCTTAATTTGCAATGCAAATGCCTAACGAAGAGTTGAGGATTTATGTCGTACTGTGCAAACTACCTCGAAGTCCTATGGCTTTCGTTATTTAATTCTAAGAAAGTTTTGTTGATGTAGGTTCAAGTTTTGCCGACGACGATGGCCGTGTCGCCCACCATGCTCCGAGCTCCTCGTCGTTGCGCAGGTTTAGTTTTAGAAATCATAAATCAAGAGATGAGAGAAGTGTTCCGTTTAGAGAAGTCTTAATTTCCAAGTGTTTTTTGTGTTTTAATTAAAACAAATCTTAAAGTTGATTATAACGACACCGGCTAAGATCCCACGGTTCCATCCTTCCCAGCATCATTATTTTTATCGGATTCACTTAGTCCGTATGAATTCGCTAAACTCAACTCGAATGAGTTCCACACTTTCATTTAGACCGTGAAATCCCGTTAGCAACACGTAGGTTACATCATCCGAGGTATTCCCGATCATCCAACAAGACGTTTTAATTTAGTTGTAATTGTAGTTTTGTGTTCGTTTCGTGATTAAATTTTGAGTTGTCTTATATTTCGAAATGTCGTGGAGGTGAATTTTATCTCAGTAGTGTCTTTTATTTTAATTTTGGGTTTCAGCTTTGGTTTCCGTCCTAAAGGTGTAGGTTTTCATGCAACCGTTGTTTATCATGCAAGAAAAATAAAGTGCATTTCGCAATAAAATAAACTCGCAATAAAATAAAAGCGTACCCTGAGGGTCCTCCCGTCATTCCGAGCCGCACTTAAAACACAAGCTAGAATATTTAAGCAAGTTCCTAGTAAAGCTAAGGGAAAGGTTTATGGTTTTCTACCAAATTCCTAATCCTATAGCCTAGTCGTTTCCTACGACGTCTAGTGTTCTTCTGTTTTTGGTTCAAGACGATTTTCTTCATCAAAGAACAATTAAGTTCAATTGTTTCATCAACATCCTATCATATCGAGGAAGTGCTTAGAGAGATCCCAAACATCTTTTCAATATTTCTAGGATTGTTTTAAGTCCAAATGAATTTAATCGTGTAAATGAATCGATCGTCCGAGGTTTTCAAGTTTTGTTAACTCGCTCAATGAACTATGACATTTGAATGTCCTATAAGTGAAGTAACATTTCATTTTAATGTTCTATTTAGGAGTTATGATAACTAAAGCTCCTAAGGGCAAAATGATATTTAATGATTTCACGATTCAAATTTAAGTTCAAATTAATGATTT
>JAKZJZ010003019.1:0-11591 GCA_022702705.1 Papilionanthe hookeriana x Papilionanthe teres | reverse complement strand
TATGCTTCGTTCAGTTACACGTATTGCTGGAATGTTTGAAAGCCACATAATTATTGTCGGAAGCTTAAGAGTGCTTATAGTTGATGTCTGGAACCTTCTAATTGCTGTTTGGAGCTTGCAACTTGCTGCCCCGAGCCATAGGAAGTCTTAGGACTGCTGTTTGGAGTGTCTAATTATTGCCCCGAGCCGTAGGAGATCATAGAGTCGCTGCATAGGCTTGCTAGCTGCCGCCCGACAATACTTCGACGCACCATTTGAACATTTTTTTTAAACCCGAACTCAACTTGCTTTTACCTCCTTTTGAGCCGTTAGTTTTTGGGAGTGTTTCGGCTTTCTTGGTTCTCTTAATTTATTTTTGTTTTTAACGGTGTCAGTCGCAAAAAGAATTTCGATTTAATTTGAGGAAGTGTAAAGCATCTCTTGATCAGCTTCGAAGGCACGAGTCGAAGTGTAGGATCTTTGGATTTAGGTGCGCGCGCTGTATGTGAAGCTCCTTTACTTACACCCACGACATAGATACCTGCCTGGAGTTAGGAGCACGCCTGCGGTGAGAGCACCTCCACCTGATCCTCGGCGTAGAGCTTCCTAGAGTTAGAGCACAGCCTCTGCAGGTGAGAGTCGCCCACCTAGTCCTCGCATAGGCCTCCTGAGCGCCAGGAGCACACCCCAGGTGAGGAGTCACTCACCTAATCCACGACGACAGAACCACAGAGCTTAGGGAGCCACGCACTAAGTGATTCAACTCACTTAACGCCTCAGCTGAGAACCACCTAGGCAGCCCAGGAGGCATACCACAGTGTGAGAGCCCGTCTACCTAAACTTCGAATGCACGGTGGAGCCCAGTGCATCGACCCTAATTCACAAGCCATTCGAGCACATGGACCCAAACGAGAATCTGCACGAGAACTCGGTTCACCCTTCCTTAATTAGATCAACTGCGTGGAATTCCTCAAAATGGGCTAACCAAATGTAAACCCGCTGCTCCGGGATTTGAGCTTGAGTATCACACTCAAATCCTCACCTGTGATTGGGGACGTTGTTTTCGCACATATGGATCACCTGATCTGGTGTGAATCACGAGTCGTGAGTGGCGAGGCGATGATGATAATGCTTATGTGTGCTATACTGAGGGATACGAGGGATTCGAGAGATAATTAGAATAGTATCTCTCTACCTCGAGGACCTTCGATAAGGGAAGAGGAAAGGGCCAGGTAATCTTGTCCTTGAAACTCTTGGTGAGATCGTTTCACGACGATCTTAGGTTGTTAGTAGTCACAGCACGATTAGATTAGTAGCGCATGATTATTATTTTACGAAAAAAAAAGGAAAATAATAATAAAGCAAAAATCTCACTAACTTGTTAAAAGAACTTCTGCGTAAAAAAAACTTAAACAACGATTTTTGCGTGAGAATCGAAGAATTTATTTCTTATAAAATATACAAAGGTCCGTAGTTAATCGACTTGGATTGGGTTAAGGATCTACCCTCCTTAGAGCGTCGGGTTCGTGCATTTCTTATCCAAGGTCGGAAAGCATACGATCAACTTCTGGCCTCTGCCTCTACCTAATGTCTTATCACTCGTCTTGATCTTCGTATGCGATTCACGAGTTTTGTTTGCGATTTTTACGATTTGTTTTCTACATTTTCGACTTTCGTGTCCGGTTTTGCTATCTCGTTACTACTTCGTCTATGAGGTTTATTTAAATCCACTGCAATTACATGCATCGTCTTGATACAAAGATATATCTGCGATAATGGATGCTGAGGTACCATTTACGTTTTAAGTCTTCATGATTCGTTTGTCTCTTTCATCGCACTTTACTTTCCATAGACTTTTATTCGCAAGTGATTTACTTTCTCGCATGCAAACTGAAAGCAATAACAAAACGCCGAAACATTGGAACACACTCGACAAAATCGTTTGAACCGTAGATCTTAGGATCCTTCTTCTACGAGAAACTTGGAGCATACACCGTGGAGACTTGGATCGAGAAGCAAGAGGATCTTTGACAAAACTCACCTAGTTTAAATGACGACATATAGGACTTCGAGGTAGCTCGGCCGAGCGAGCGTACAACCTCAGCTCTCACTTTTAGGCTTACACGTACGGCCAGGTGTTGCGCAACGTAAGTCTGGCACCGCTTTAGGTTCGGGGTTGTCGTACGGTCGACGTAAACCCCATCATATCTATCGCGGTTATTTGCATGATCGGGTATTATGCAGAGTGTAAGTCCAAATAATAAAATTGGCGGGATTAAACGATTAAATAATATCTCTTCCAAAACGCTAACCGCACCATGGGATAGTTCGGGAAGTCGTCGTAGCTCCACACTCGGATCTACGCGACATCCTCCTGCTCTTTCTTTGGACTCCCGAAATAGCTGTTCGATTTGAGTCACTCCACTTGTTTTTCCACATCCTACCGTGAAACCTGAACACTTAAATTCTGAAGACCGAACCACCGATCATTATCGGAGTTTTCTCGAGTGACACCGGTCATTGGGATGTAATTAGCTATAGAGGCTTGCGCTCTCTAGGGAGAGCTTCGAACCGGTAAAATAAACTCTACCTAGTGCCTTCTATTAGGTAGAGGAAGCTTGTCTGGTCGCACACAAAAGCGTTCGCAGATCAAACGGATGTCACGAGTCTTTTATTTCGTATGATTGGTCTACCGTCGCAGGATACACTAATCTTTCGAGAATGTGTATCATTTGTGACATCAGGCACGATTATGCAAATTACTGGACAAATGAGATCCAGGAGGTCTCATTTTTCAAAATTAAAATAAACTACTTTCAAAACTATTTTCAAAATTCATATACCTTTTATACTAAACTAAATCACCAAATTTTTATATTCTTTTAAAAAACAAAAAAAAAATGCCGGCCGACAGACAGCGAGGTCAGTGAAGCAAGAGGTCGGGACGGCAGTTGGGAATGGGGAACTGCAGTAAGACAGTAAGTACAGCTGGTCTAGGGCAGCTGGGGTAGGGATATATGATGTGGAGTGGTGGGGAGCAATGTGGGAAGAGGTCGAAGTGTTGGAAGGTATAAACTACAGGAAAAACAGCCAAGGAGGCCTGTTTCTAGGCCACACCAGCAGGTACGGCAGCAGCGGCAGCGAAGGAACGGATGCCTAGGCGGGGAAAGTCGGATAATCACTATCCCGGAATAAAAAATAGCCGAAGCACCACTCACTCTTGGATACAGCCGTAGAAAGGGAAAACCAAGACGCCGTCAGCTGTCAAGAAAGAAAACACAAGCAAAACTCCAAATCAAAACTCTAATTCAACGCATATATAGGAGAAGACTAGAAATTAATGAAAGGAAAGAAGAAAACTTGCTAAAAATTGGAAAGGAATAAAAAATGAGCCGGTTAGTTTGGCTCTGTGCCTTTGCTTTCGGCTCCTATAGCGAGAGACACCCGCATCAACCACCTTTACAAAAAGTTGCAACTGCTCCAAAAGAACATTAAATCACCATTGTGTAACCACAACGCTTAACCATCAGAATAACATATTTGAGTAGTTGAATCCTAATTTCTGTTGAAACCATATCACCCAAAAGTTAGATTTCATTATTAAATTTTATTGGAGTATTTTTCTTTCATTCATAGATTTGCATTTTCGAGACAGCGTTCACAGCAAGAGTCATTTATTGTGGTAGAGGATTCTGAAGATTTTTTTATTGTGCAAGCCCTTTGAAGAATTAGATAACAATAAAATAATAAAAAAAAAAATCTTTACTAATTGGTAGAACCTTCTAAACTTCCTCAGGACGCAAAAGCGAACCGATAATGTATGAACAAGAAAAAAAAGAAAATAAAAACACAAATTCAATCAAATACTCACGCACTCTATATGTTCCATTTTCACATTACCAAACCAAGAAACTAAAGTAGTACATCATCATTCATAATTTCCATGGCATTCCAGTTATTAATAGCTTTAACGGGGTGATACAGCTTCCTTTGAAAACAAAAATCTCACCATTAAAGCCATATCCCAGAATTACATATAAAGTAGAAACGTGATCAAGTAGATGTATTCAAAGAAAGAATTAAGAAAAATGTTGGATACCAATTTTTTTAAACAAAGTCAAGACGATTGTTTAGATACAATTGTACAACCGGACCAGTAAAAGTAAAATAATCTTAATTATGACTAGAAGAACAAAAGTTATGAACTAATTACTGAAAAAATTCTATGAAAACATGTAAGAATAATAATTTTACTTGAGCAAAATGAGGAAGACGACCTTACCAGTTCCCAGGCTTCAATATTTATCTCCACGTTTTCATGAAGAAATATGCTGTTCAAAATTAGCAAAAATACAAGTAATACAAAAGATAAAATCATAGGCCACCGGTAAAAGAACACAGCATATCTTTAAATCTTAATATATCTTCACATTGAGAAAAACAAATAGTATTGGGCTATAAATGATCCAAGAGACGCTCAAGCAAAGTCTTCCGGGCTAATATATATGTCAGATGACATCAAAACTAAGAGGCCGTATGGGATCATTTTTGTTTTTGTTTCTTTTTTTCGTTTTTCATTTTTATTGGGTTTTGTTTATGTTTTGATTTGAAATAAAATGTGTTTGGTTGTAATGACTGTTTTTAAAAATACTCAAAACACATGAGAGCTATGTTCACTGTTTTTAAAAACAAGTTGATTTATTTTAAAAATATTAAATAAAAAAATAAAAAAAATAAACTAAAAAAACACATTTTTTAAAACAAAATAAAAATAAATAAATAAAACATAAGATAAAACTGATGTGAAATAAAAAATAAAAAATAAAACAAAAGATAAAATTGATGTGAAACGGGCCCTGAATAAATCTCAAGGTCTGATCTAGTTCTCAGTAATTATAGCTACATATAATATAGCACCCAGGATAATCCCTCTCATAAAAAATGATTTAATGCAACAGTTGGCTCGACCAAATAGGTGTGCTTAAGAAGATCACAGAAGCCATAGTTTCCTGCTTTGCACCATTCTATCCATAAAGATTTTATGAATATCATCATCAAAAGCTTCGCCAATTTTCATTTACAATTTAGATAGTATGGAATAGGAGACAATGTGGACAAGAGGAAAAGAATTAATGCATTTGGGGACAACGAGAACTGATGGTTAGAAAGGAGGCAATAGATATTTTAAACATGACAGATCTGCAAATAATCATGACAGAGATTTCAAAATTGAGAACAACTCCATCCAAGTCAGCCATCTTTAACCTCAATCATATAATAATCAGATTCAAAGTATACGCAAAAGAAAAATAAAAGAACTATTTTCTTGATTTGATAATTCCGTGTGGGTGTAAACAACCTTCAAAGAGAATGTAATAGCAGAAAAACATTAAGAACAAATGTCTGGGTGACTAAGTCACATGTACAGGAATGTTATCAAATTAACAATATAGTTTGCACATCAATGAACATCTAAATCTTACAGAGCATATGAAAATATCACAATTTACATCAAGTCATAAATTCCTGGCATCAGCAATGTAAGTAAGGAACTGTATATAGAGGTAACTCAGACGATAAGTTATAGGTCAACAACGATGTCATGCACAAATGGATACAATTTAATAATCTGTTTTTTAAATAGGGTTATAATAAGAGAACCAAATAAATCCTTTTCAAATTTTGATTTTTAAACTTGGAAGATGGGCTCTTCAATCTTCTTTTATTTTATATAATTCTTTCAGAAATTGAAGAATCACAAAAGCCCAACTGAGGATCATAGTAATGCTTTTGTTTTTTTTAGTTGAATACTTCCAGCAAAAAATTTATTTCATTTATTTTATGACATGGTAGCAAATAAATAGGACAAGCACCTGTCAGGATAATAATAATTTATAAACAATAAACACGTACAGCAGCAATAACGCTTTGATCTGCAACATTGGTCATCCTTATTACCGATGTTGTTAAATATTTGATCTGCAACATTGGTCATCCTTATTACCATTTTGGCCGTTATTTTTAAGGGACATTTGCATACATACCACCCAATTCCTATGATTTTACAGATCTAACTCTTAAACTTTACTTTTTATACGTATACCATCCAAATCTTTCATATCACATAAAAAATATCACTCTTTTTAACTTTTAAAAAATGAAATACACCTTCTTATGCATAGTTAAGTCGGTATACAACAACAATAACAACAAGCCTTTATCCCACTAGGTAAGTTGGTATATATGTTAAAATTAAAATTTTGGTGTTAGATATGCAGATAAATAACAATTCGTTGGTATGTATGTAAATCTTCCAATTTTTTAACTATGCATGAAGAGAAGACAATTTTTTTAACATAAAAAGAGTTGGGTGGGCAGCTTAGTAGAATGATCGTTAACAAATTTCTTCTTGAACAAGAAAAAATATTTGCATCCCTACAGAATAAACAGATTCCATCACAAAATAAATAGCAATAATGAACAAAAACAGCAAAAAGTACTTTTCTCAAATATGCAAGTGCTAATGGATAACAACTAACCATATTCCATTGTGAACATCGCGGTGATTTGGATGACCCGAAACTCCGTAGTTATCAAATGAAATTAACTAGAGAGAAAAAAGCAATGCAAGTTACTAGCAAAAATTTCGTTATGAATGAAGATGCCAGAAAAGGACTGACACAGAGAGAGAGAGAGAGGAGCTTAACTCTCAGCCAATTCTTAATATATTTACATATCTAACAACTAAACTTCGATTTTTAAATAAATACCACCTCAACCTTTCATATTACATCGAAAATATCACTATTTTAACTTTTTAAAAGTGAGATATGCCTTTTCAAGCATGGGTCAGGTGGCATATAGGTAAAAATTGAAGTTTAGGCGTTAGATATGCAATTACAAAGGAATTGAGTGGTATGCATGTAAATCTCCCATAATTTTAATGATTTAAAGTTTACCAGTTGTAAACCTGCAAATTTTTTTTTAACTGTAACTCCTACTAAAAGGCAAGTAAAAATCTGACTGTGGTGGTTAGATGCATGGGAAGGAATATTTTGTTTAAGAAACTAAGGAGCTATTTAGTTACCTGGATTCTCAAAGTGCATCTTTTGAGAATGCAAGGTTAAGTAAATTAAGAATATTTTGATTTTTTTCCAAAGCTATTTGTTGCTTGTAAAGTATATGGAGCGAGACAATTTTTCCCATTTGGTTTGCTGTAAAGTTCTAAGTATGGAATACCACTGAAATGCAATGATAAGATTGCCTACTAATTGTTCAAGCGATTTTTTCCTGATTGAAAAGCAACTGGTCATTGTGGTTGGCACAAGTGGCAATAATAGGCAAAAGGTTTATTTGTGTTTTCTGACTAGAACGAGGGATGGAATGACTGGCGAGCGACGATGGCAATGGCAATGGCAATATGGATGAGCAATAAATCTCAATAATGGAAAGGGACGATGATAGATTAAGTTGAGTTCTTACGACTTGATAGTTAGGCAATCATGTTCTAAAAGTCCCAGGCGAAAGTCAAAAAGAGTCACACGAGCGTTTTTCAAGAGCAAAGGACTACCGCATTGCAATCTAATAGCACCGAATTTTTTCTCTTTTTTTTTTTTGGTGGGGTGGGTGTTGTTTCATTTCAAATTTAACAGAAGCTTTATTTTGTACCAAACACTTGGAAACTAAATCCCATGCAAACCTTTTAATTTACATACCTAATATATGTAACCAAACAATCCCAAAAACATATTACCATTCACATAAAATAATATTAGAAAAAAAAATTATCCATGCAAAAAATTGCTTAAAATTTTAACCAACGAACCTCTTACCATTCTTTCATATGTTCATATTAGTATAGTAACAAAAAAATATTATGCTTATTTTATTTAGTTTTTAGATAACTCAAAAAATAATAATAATAATAATAATCTATCTGAAAACTTGAGTTTTAATCAATAGCCATATAAATATGGACTATGGAAACCATCAGATTTGTTCAAACTAAAGCTTACCATCCAAGGAATTTACTTTTATTTGAGCACGAAAAAATCCATCTTACAATATAAATAATTGAAAACATACGAAACACAAGGAAGAGTAATCATTACCAAACTTCTAGCAAAATTCCAATGCTCAATACCTGTGTTTAGAATTATGGAGCATAAAACTAAATATGGAAAGCATTTTCCGAGAAAACAATTGGATATATGCGAGCCATTAACCAAACTTTGTTTACTGTAAAATTTATTCTTAGTTCTCTAACAAACAACAAACAACAAACAACCACATGTTATTTATTTCTTTAAATTGCTATAGTTTTTTAAAACTCTTGGAGAAAGGTAAAAATTTAATACAAAATTGTGATTTGCATACATATCTTGGATTAAAAATTACAAGTTATATCTCTTTGCGTGCTTTCTCTGGAGGTGTGAAGAAATCGGTGAAATGACGGAACATCGAACAAATGAACACTTCTTCTCGAAATGCCTTCTTTAGTCCTCGGTCTCCGGTCTCCGATCAGCCGCCGTTTTGTAAGTCTTTCCTCTCTTCCTTTTTTTTCAATTTAAGCATTTGAGTTAAAAATCTAGTTTAGGTTAACTCAATAGCCTTGGATTAGGCTTGGTTTTGGGTTTGGGTTTGGGTTTGGGTTTGGGTTCGACTCAGGTCAACCCGAACCCGACCTAGTCCTAATCCTAAAACTTAACTCAAACCCTAAAACATAATCCAAGTCTGACCTAACCCAAATCTGACCCACCTCAAGTCTAGCCCAACTTAACCCAAACCCTAAAACTTAGCCCTGATATGACCCAACCCAAACCTGACTCAACCTAGACCTGATCCAGCTCAGGTCTAGCCCAACCTAACCCAAAACTTAAAACCTAACCTAGGTATGACCCAACGCAGACCAGAATCAACCTAGCCCGGACCCTAAACCCAACCCAAACCTGACCCAACCTAGAGCCAACCCAGCTCAGTTCTAGCCCAACCTAAACCAAAACCTAAAACCCAACCCAGACCTAACCAAGCTCGGGTCGAGCCCAACCTAACCCAAATCCCTAAAACCTAACCCAGGTTTTACCCAACCCAGAACTGAACCAATTTAGACCCGACCCAGCTCAGGTCAAACTCAAACATACCCGGATCAACCCAAGTCAATCACAATCAACCCAAATCAAACCCAAACCTATCCGGATCAACCGAAGTCAATTTAAATCTAGCCCTAACCTACCCAGGTCAACCCAAGTCAAACCGGGTCAACCCAAACAATAACCAAGCCTACCCAGGTCGATTCAGCTTGGCCAAGGTTCACCCTAAACTCGCCCACAGTTAACTTAGGTCATCCCAAGTCAACCCAGTTTAAAACTAAACTACCCTAAATCAGCCGAAGTTTAATCCAAGGATATAGTTATTTTATGCATTTTTCTATGTTTTATTGTGTTATTTTATGTCTTGTCATGTTATTGCATGTATTTCATTTTCTATTGCATGTTTTATTATGTTTCTCATATTTAAAAACAAACAAAAACAATAAAAAAATGAAAATTAAAAATAAAAACAAAAACAAAATACGGAAGCGCCTTCCAGGTGTTTTTCTTCTCAAACAAAAATATAAAAATAACAAACTTAAAAACTTAAAAAATCTTAATTATCCAACACTACTAACAAGATCTATGAATTTGAAACAAATGATAATTGAATATTTAACTTAAATTATAATTAAAATACACCAACATAAATAACTGAAACAGAACCTAAGCAGTTTGACATGAAACTTAGGTTAGCAAACGTAACCCCTATAACTCAGGGTCATAAAGTTACACTAGGTTAATCTGAGTATTGAAGCCTATGACACTTTAGGTACCTAGCTATAATTAAGGATTAGGACATATAAAACACCTAAACCTACCCTCTGAGAATAAAGAGAATAGCTTAGAAGAATGTAACTCATGATTACTGACGATGATTTTTCAAACCTCCTCGACACTACATATCCCTTAAACTACGGCATTAAGGGGAATTCCAATTCTGAGGCTAGTTATAGTTAACGGATACCGACTTTCCCGGGACAACATAAAGCATGAGCATCTTGACCGGATAAATCATTTTGTGTCTAGGTTAGTCCACTTGTTAGGTTTCTTTATAGAGTTTAGGTTCGACTTTCCATTTAGAAATCTTTCCTATCTTACTCTATAGCATGGGTGTTCTGATTAATTCATGTCTATCATATTAAATATCACTAGTTCACTTTGTAAACCCTATCTAATAAGTTCAAAAAGTTTCAATCCTTTCAAAACTATCTCCTGGATATGAAACCCACTTTACTGGATAATCAAGCTTTTCTACCACTTTAAGCTCAAATCCTTTAAATTCTTTCATAATTCGACCCATTACATTAATCGGGATAAGCAAGACCTCATAATTAAAATAAACCTTATCTTACACCTGTGAGGTAAGGGAAAAGCTCTGATTTTGTAGACCGAAAGAAGACTTTCATCATTCAGGTGTTTAGGCACATTTCTAAGGTAATATTCTCTTCCTTCTGGAGGGCATATTAATCTGCATAATGTCGTGTCCTATTATTTAGTTAGAATGTCTTCTGAAATGCACAATGATGTTGGCGAACAAAAGTTTCCCCACCAATGACTTGTCGGTCTTTCAAGATAGATGTCAATGATAGCAAATTACAAATTTTATAGTTGAATCAATTTTGTTGTGTGATAAAACAAGTAATTGCCTTAATAAAATCACCATAAAAGTTCAAAGAAAGCTTATAAATAGGTTGTATAACCACATATTTGTTGAATTGAACAGGTACAAAAGATTATCAAACAAGTAGAAAATTAAACGAATGACAAAAATGAATACTAATAACACAACAACACTTGCTAGAAAGCATACAACAACAATAACAACAAGAAGCCTATATCCCACTTGAGATTGGTTGCATGAATCCTTTTTCTCCATTGTTTCCTATTGAGTGTCCTATTTTCATTTAATTCTAATAAATTTAGATCATTTTTTATACAACATGCCCAAGAATCCTCTATCTTTCTTAAAATAATTCAAATCTAAAACATCAACTATCCTAACTGGATCATCAGATGGTCGATGTTTAATGTGACCAAACCATTTAAGACGAGCGTTTCTAATCTTGTCTACCGCTAGAGCTAAACTAACCCTTTCACAGACATATATTTTGTCTCTAAGTGTAAAATCACTCATCCATCTAAGCATTCTCATCTCAGCAACACTAAACTTAGTTTTATGCGTATCTTTTATAGGCCAACATTATGTGCCATAAAGCACTGTAGGTCTCACAAGAATCTTATAAAACTTTCATTTACGTCTAAGTGGTACTTTTCTATCACACAATGGGCTTGATGCATTCCTTCAACTGTCCAACCTGATTTCTAATAATAACATCCTAATCTATATCACCATCATTTTAAACAAAAGACCTAAGATATCTAAAATGTCCAATCCTTTTAATCACTCATTGTTACAACCCCACCACTAGATCTACCACCACTAAAATTACATTCCATGTATTCAGTTTTAGATCTACTCAATGAAAGCCTTTAGACTCTAATGTAGACCTCCATAATTTA
>JAKZJZ010003018.1:0-11603 GCA_022702705.1 Papilionanthe hookeriana x Papilionanthe teres | reverse complement strand
GGGATCGATTGGCGATGCGAGTTTTGCTTGGTTGTCACTTGCGAATCCAATGAGCGCATGGAAACTACGGACGAACTCGAAGATGTACTGAATTGGAGACGCTCCGCAGAATTCGAAGAAGAGATTAAATCTACGATAGATGAGTTAACGGAAGTTAACTTAGGTACTAGCGAAGAGCCTAGACCTACCTTTGTTAGCTCCTTACTCGATAAAGAAGACTCGAAGAAATGATTAAGTTATTAATGGAATTTAAAGATTCGTTTTGCTTGGAACTACGATGAGATGCCGGGATTAGCTCCGGAGGTCGCGATCCATAAGCTAGGAGTGGATCCTACTACATCCCGGTCGAGACAAGGTCCCGAGAAGAATGCGTACTAGAAATTGAACAACAAGTCATAGCCGAAGTTAAAAAGCTAATAGACGCTAAATTTGTCCAGTGAAGAACAATACCCGACTTGGTTAGCCTAATGTAGTGCCGGTCGAGAAGAAGAATGGTCGGATCAGAATTTGTGTGGACTTCGAGAGATTTAAACGAGGCATGTCCAAAGGATGAATTCCTCTACGGATCCCGGAATTAATGATCGACATTGCTTGACGCATGAAATATTCTCATTCATGGATGGATCTTCGGGATACAACCGGATAAAAATGGCTCCGAGAAGATGAAAAGCTTACGGCATTCGAACGCCGATCGGAGTATTTTGCTACACGGTGATGCCATTCGGACTCGAAGAACGCGGGAGCGACCTACCGGAGAGCGATGACAAGAATTTTTGATGACCTCATCCACGATCGAGTCGAATGCTACGTGGACGATGTGGTCATCGAAAGCAAAGTAAAGGAAAACCACCTGTATGATTTGAGAATTGTTTTTGAACGATTAAGACAATTTAACCTTAAGATGAATCCCTTAAAATGCGCCTTCGGCGTCGCCTCCGGGAAATTCTTAGGATTCGTTGTCAGACATCGTGGAATTGAAATCGACCCGGAGAAGATTAAAGGCTTATCTTAGAAATGCCGCCTCCCAAAACCTTAAAACAACTACGATCCTTTCGAGGAAGGCGGCATATCTTCGACGCTTTATCTCGAACTTGTCGAGTAGGTGTCGGCCTTTCTCGGCACTAGTTAAAAAGGACGCCGAATTTATTTGGGAAGAGAAATGCCGAGAAGGCCTTCGAGGACATTAAACGATATTTAATGACACCTCCTGTCTTAGCGACCCCGGTCTCGGGTAGACCAGCGATACTTTACACGCGGCTTTAGACGACTCTCTCGGAGCCCGTTAGCCTGGGGTCGATGATGAGGGTAAAGAAAATGCTCTTTACTTACTTAAGCGCGTCGTTTACTTTCGACGGAAGTAAGGTATCCCGCAATTGAAAAGCATTGTTTGGCCCGATCTTCGCCGCTCGAAAGCTCGGGCACTACATGCTTTCTCATAAGGTCGACCTGATCTCGAAATTTAATCCATTGCGATACTTGATGACTCGTCCGACACTTTCCGGCGGACTTGCCGGATGGTCGATGATATTATTGCAATTCGATATAACTTTCGTGCCTCTGCGTGCCGTAAAGGGACAAGTCTTAGCGGACTTTCTCGCGACACACCCTTCTGCGGCGGAATCTCCTCTCGATGACGATTTGCCGAGATGAACAAATAATGAATCTAGAAGACCACGATGATCGACGTTGGGAATTATATTTCGACGGAGCATCTTCGACACACAAAGACGAAGAATCGCAAGTGATAGTGCCCGGTAAGGCAGGAATCGGGCTAATCTTTATAACACCGGAGCGGGGGATGTTAAGATACTCCTACCACTTGACGGAACCATGTACAAACAATGAAACGAGAATATGAAGCCCTTATAACGGAATCGGAATTAACTATTCGAATGGGGATAACGGACATCAACATCTACGGGGATTCGCGGTTAATCATTCGACGGATCGTCGGACAATACGGAATTTTAAAGCCGAGACTCGAGCAATACTTCCGGTATGCCGTACAGTTGTTGGAACAGATTCCAAATGTGACGATCTACGAAATTCCCGGAAAGAAAATGCTTTAGCGGATGCTTTAGCCCGTCTCGCAAAAGAATTTGCACGTTTGCAAGATGAATCGATGGAAGTGTCGGTTCACGGACGTCGGGTCCTATCACGGCTCGACATAGACACGATACACGAATCGAGAAAAGAAAAAGAATCGATTGCGGCGGTGACGGAAGACACGAGAAGATTGGCGACGGCCATTGATGAGACTACCTACAAACGGGAAAGCTACCGGACGATAGGTCGCTGGCCCATCGGATCGAAAAGAACTGCTGTCTTACGCATTAATAAACAACACATTGTACGGAAGGTCTTTCGATCAAATGTGGCTAAGATGCCTAAGCGGGTCCGAGGCCCGTGAAATTGTTAAAGAGGTGCATTCGGGACTGCGTAGGCGCTCACCGGTCGGGTCCGAAGATGAAAATGAAAATTAAAAGACTAGGGTACTACTGGCCCTCGATGATGACCGACTGCATGAAAATCGCCGAGGCGCGTCACCGATGCCGAGTGCACGGAGTGGTTACTGCACCAACCTCCGAATGTGCTACATCCAGACAATTGCGTCGTGGCCATTTGAATGTTGGGGCACGGATATAGTGGGTCGATAGAACCACCATCTTGAAGGACATCGCTTCATTCTTGCGGCTACGGATTACTTTTCCGAGTGGGCGAGGCGGTTCCACTTAGAGAAGTGAAAGCACACCACGTGCTACTGGTTTTCGAGAACCAAGTTGTCTACCGTTTCGGAGTGCCGCGCGGGATTATCTCGGATAATGGGTCGGCATTCAGAAGCATGCAAATCAACGATTTTGTCGGGAGACACGGAATCGGCGGCGATACTCGACAATTTACTACCCGAGAGCAAACGGCCTCGGCGAGGCTTTTAATAAAACTCTCGTTCAAATCTTAAAGAAAACTTTGGACGATAATAAGAGAAATTGGCACGAGAAGTTGTTAGAAGCCTTATGGGCCTACGGACAACCTTCGAACTCCTACTCGAAGCTACACCTTACGCTCGCGGTGTATGGGTCCGAGGCGGTGTTACCTTTAGAGGTTCGGCTTCCTTCACTCGGAATTGCGAGTTGCAAATAAGATCACGACGGAAGAGAATGCCAAATTACGACTAGAAGAATTAGAAAGCACTGGAAGGAAAAGACTTGCGGCGCAACGAAATTTAGAACTATACCAAGCTAAGATGGTTCGAAGCCCATGACAAAGCTGGTCCGCCCAAGAACCTTGAAAGTTGGTGACTTAGTTCTCGTTCTCAGAGACCTATTCTTGCACATCGCAAGATAGGAGGAAAATTTGAACCCACTTGGGAAGGACCGTTTGTGGTTGAAGCGGTATACTCGGGAGGTTCTACCGGCTAGTGAATTGTCGGGGAGAACGACATATGCTTCGATCAACGGACGATACTTGAAAAAGTATTACGCTACCTGATGTTTCGAAGGAATGAATTCTTCATCCCTAAGAAACACGGGCAAAGTAATTACTTATGATTGGGTCCGAACCCAAAAATAATAAAATGTGCTAAAATAAATAAAGTCATGATAATTAAGTTTTCCTTGTTTTCTTTTCCAAATCAAAATCTCTTCCCTGATCTTATCCTACTTCATTCCTGTTAAAATTTGAAAATAAAAAAATATATATATAAAAAAATGTGTCTTTAATAAACATTTTCTTAATGTTCTTGTTCTTAGCACGACCCACGATCCTTTTCCTTGTCTCTTCGCGGGGAAATGTCGAACGGGCGGTTGGTCTCGAACTTTAAGAATGGCGTAAGCCTTGCACTCGATGAAAAGAGGGTGAAAGATGGAGCGATAATCGAGATTGACTCGGATTTCGCACCGGCGGAGCCTACGATACGAGGAAAGTGGCTCGGGTCCCGGTCGACCGAGAAGAATTGCCGGGCGGAGCAGGTGATGAAAGTGGGTGGCCCAAGCCACCGATCCGGCGACGAAAAGAAAGGCAAACATTGAAGAAGATAAGAAAATGAAGTCCGTAGTCGCTACGGCGAGAGGGCGAGCTTGTCGGCGCCGCGCCCACGGAGATTCAGGAAGTTCGAAGAGCTACTCTCACGACAACGCAACGAAGAAATAAGAATCGTCGTATCCGTAAGATGTTAACAAAACTAGGCTGCGGACCGGCGCGACGAGACGATTGCTACTGCCGGTACGTACACTTCGAGGACACCGGTTCACCGGGAACACTGAAGAAAGGAGGCCGGCTCCTAGGATAACGGAAAGAACCGGGGAAATCTCACAAAGATCGAAGAAAGAAGGCTGCCACGCCACCGGATAGAACCACCGGTGATGCATGACCTTGTTGCGAAGCGACCCGGGGGATGTCCCGACGGGCATCATCCACGAGGAGCCGAGGTATGCGAGGAGAACGTGAAGGGATTGAACCGTATATCCCACAATATGTCACCGAGGCCTCGCCATCTACGGATCATTACGGAATACGAGCTGGAGAGAATGCAGAATGTTGAAAAGAAAACCTTTGAATACTTCGAAAGAATTAGAGGCAGAAGAATCAATATACTGGAGGGCCTCGAGCTACATACAGACGTATTCTCAGAGTATGAACAACAGCAAATCGTGGATTGCATCCGGGATTTGAAAAGAATGGGCCGAGCAGGGCCGCTGAGGAAAACACATACTCGGAACCCCGGAGATGGATGCCGGGGAAGGGAAGAATCACGATACGATGTGGATGCTTGTTACAACTTTGCGGAGGACGGGAAGGGAAACCCGCAGGGAATACTCGCGTCATGGGCGAGTGGATCCGATGCCATTAGTCATCGAGAGAATGGTAAAGAGATTGATAACATGGAGGGTACTGCCGGCGGATTGCATACCCAATAGTTGCATTATCAACATCTACGAAACGGGGTATTGCATACCCCACATATAGATCACCACGACTTTGTCGGACCCTTCGCACGAGTCTCTTTCTCGAACGAGTGTAACATCATGTTCGGATCGACCTCCGGATAGCGAGGCCCAGGTGAGTTCCGAGGGCCGGTGAAGATACCTTTACCGGTAGGTTCCGTCATGATGCTGAAGGGCAACGGAGCGAGATATCGCCAAGCATTGCATACCGGGAGTACCGGTGAAGCGGATCTCGGTTACTTTCGGAAGGATGGACGACGGGAAGACACCTTACCATTTCCGACCGGACCCGGAGCTAGAGAGCCTCCGGCCTTACGAGTCGTGAGTTATATGGGAAATATCACACCTCCGACGTACATCCGGTCGGCATCCTTGCCGAGGATGGCTTGGAAGGTGATGTTATTAACCATGTACCCCACTATTCAGACATGGATTTTTGACAGATGCTTCTTTTGATGGATCGACGAAGATCATACATAGTCCGTTTTGAGTCTACATGGATTGTATGAAATATATGCCAGATCGAGTTGTACGATGTATCTTCGACATGATTGGAATGAAAGTGACCATGTCACATTTTTGGCCTTCACCTCTTTTGTGCAAATTGACTGGAAACGCCATTAAAGTTAAATGAACTTTGAACAAAGAACAGAAAAGAAATAAAAAATAAGGATAAAAGAAAACTTTCCTAAAAAAAAAATAATAAAATAATAAAAAATAAAAAATAAAAAATGTCGAACACCAAATCCACATGAACACCAAATAAACAACAAAAATGGGATAGTTAAAGGACAAACAAAGCAAATTTAAAGCCCAAATTGAATTCCAGTTTAAACCCATCTTCTCAAACCCTCCAATCCTTCTTCAAATCAAGATCTATTCTAGACCTCCCTTGAAACCCTCTCTCGGGATGATTTCGGAATCACGAAAAATTTTCGATTTGATCCGGATGGCATTGGTTTGTACCCTTCGCCAAGTAATCGGACTTTGATTGATTCCCATGGGATATGAAACACTTTCATATCTCATTTCGATCTCCCGCTAAATCCAAATCTCCACGGTAAATTTCAATTCAAAATTTCGAGGCTCGGTACCTAAATTCCGAGTTCTCATTCCGAGATCGATACCTAAATTTCGATTCTCATCCGAATTGATACCTAAATTTCAATTCAAAATTTCCGAGACTGGTACCTAAATTCCAGTTCTCATTCAGAGATCGATACCTAAATTTCGATTCTCATCCGAATTGATACCTAAATTTCAATTCAAAATTTCCGAGACTGGTACCTAAATTCCAGTTCTCATTCGAGATCGATACCTAAATTTCGATTCTCATCCGAATTGATACCTAAATTTCAATTCAAAATTTCCGAGACGATACCTAAATTCCGGTTCTCATTCGAGATCATTTCGATTCTCATCCGAATTGATACCTAAATTTCAATTCAAAATTTCAAGGCTGGTACCTAAATTCCAGTTCTCATTCGAGATCGATACCTAAATTTCGATTCTCATCCGAATTGATACCTAAATTTCAATTCAAAATTTCCGAGATCGGTACCAAAATTCCGGTTCTCATTCCGAGATCGATACCTAAATTTCGATTCTCTTCCGAATTGATACGTAAATTTCAATTCAAAATTTCTGAGACTGGTACCTAAATTCCAGTTCTCATTTCGAGATCGATACCTAAATTTTGATTCTCTTTTGAATTGATACCTAAATTTCAATTCTAAACTTCGAGGTCGGTACCTAAATTCCAGTCCTCTTCCTTCGAGGTCGGTACTTAAATTCCGACTCTCATCTGAGATCGATACCTAAATTTCGATTCTCTTTTGAATTGATACCTAAATTTCAATTGTAAACTTTCGAGACTGGTAACTAAATTCCAGCTCTCATTTCGAGACTACTACCTAAATTCTAGTTCTCATTACGAGATCGGTATCTAAATTCGATTCTCGTCCTCTTCGAGGTCGATGCCTAAATTTCGACTCTCTTTCGAGATTGATACTTAAATTTCAATTCTCATCCCTTTCGAGATCGATTACCTAAATTCTGATTCTTATCCTTTTCAATCGACACTTAAACTCCGATTCCCACTCCGAGGCTGGTACCTAAATTCTAGTTTTCTTTGTAGTCCCGAGAGTGGAACCTAGGTTTCAACTCTCCTTTCAAATCTGAATTTTCTCAAATTATTTTTTAAATCAAAACTTCAATCTAAATTAAAACTCCAAATTGAAATCAAAACTCACACATCATGACTTGAACATGAAATGAAACAAAATTTAAATTGAATTCCCCCAGATCATGTGATTTGGGATTCACCTCCTTTTCCTTTCCCCAGCGAGAGTTCAGGAATCTCCAGTCTCAGAGATATACTTGACACTCCCCAGCGGAAACTCTTCTGCTTCATCCTAAGTTTGTTACTTGGACATCTGTGTTGGTTTGGTTGATCGTTCGGTCAACGCCGATACGCGCGGTGTGCTCAGTCGGCTCACCACACTATTGGGGGTCCATTTGTTGACCTCATTTTTGATGAGGTCTTCTCTTCTTCTTTTTAGTGCTTAGGATCTAGCCTTAGGCTTTCCATTGACTGTCTTAGAGGACTAGAATTGGGACCCACCTTTTAGAAATTCAAATCACTTCTAAACTCCCTTCAAACTCCACAAACTTGACTATAGACCCCTAATCACCTAGAGGGTTGAAATCAAATGTGGAAGTTTAAAGGATGAGTTCCTATAGGACTCTTTGGCCTTAGGAGCCGCTCACAGGTGGCTTCGGTTCGGTGAAGGGGCTGACTTACACACACACTACACCTATACACTACACTTTCACACACCTCCTAAAACCACACTTATACCTAACTTGACCTCCCGACTCATGTAGGTGATTCACATGGATGGTCCTTAACCCCCAAGCCCTTGGGTAAGAGGGTTAGTAACAACATAGTGAATGCCTCGAAATGAGTCCCCTCATGGCCCATGTGGGCTTGATATGGCTTCATGGCTCAACCAAAATGATTTTATTCCACTTACATTCACCCAATCTTCAATTTTCCAAATTTTCGATTTTGACCCCAGGGACCACTACACCTGTAACTACTCAAAGCACTGAATAGCTCAAAATCTCCAAAATTCCTAAATCACCCAAAATTCCTCAAAATTGATCTTAAACATTTCCACATCACTCAAATTGATCATCCATACCCAAAAATACCAAAAATTCCAAAAATACCTCCCAATACCCTCCAAATACCCAAAATACCCCTCTTGACCCAAAAAATTCAAAAATTCAGAAAATTCCCAGAAAATTCCAAAAAATCCCAAATATTCCCAATTTCATTTTATTCAACTACACCATGGGCCAATTTTGTCAATTTACCCCACTTATGTCAAAACCCCCAATTTGACCCATTTTAACCCAAAGTGAACCCAATGTCAAACCAAACCTATCCAATTAACCCAAATTCTGGTCCAATTCAATTCTAAACTTTAATTCAACATTCCCAACACCAATCTAGACCAAATCCAAGTCCAATTTGATTGACATTTGGATCCAATTTCACTTTTGGCCTTAAAGCCCAATTTGGACCCATGACCGCAAACCTAACCCAAACTCACCCGATTCAACTCCAATTAACCCCAAATCTTTTCTAAACCTTCCTTAACATCCCTACAAACAAAACACTAACATGATTTGCCCAAAATTTGGACCCAAACCCCACTCAAATTCAACCCAAAACCAAAAGGCCCAATTTTGACCTAAACCCAAACCTAACCCAGAATGAGCCCAAACCCCAAAATCAAAACCCAACCAAAGTCAAAACCTCTTTGAAGCACTCCCATAAACATTTCTCAACATTAATTTTACATCAATTTCAACCCTAGCCCAACATTGGCCCAACTTGGCCCACTTGGACCTATATTGGCCCATTCACAAAAGAACCCAAATTCAACCCAATTCAAACCCAAACTACCCCCAATTTGCTTCAAGTCACTAATGACACATCCATGAGCTAAACTCAACAATTATTTAGCCCAAGCCTTTACCAAAATTTCATCCCAAAATCCATTTTAAAATTCAAAAGTCCATTCCCTTAAACCATTTTAAAAGCCCATCTAAAACTCTTTCAAAAAGCCCAAAATCCACCCTAAAGCCCACATGACATCTCCATTTGCCATCCACTTAATTAAAGCCATTCCCTAAGTCCTAAATTCATCATCAAATAATTCCAAATCAAGCCTCATGCCAAATCACCCCTAAATACCAAAATGTTCCTTAAATCCATTTCCATGAAATTGACTTCACTTTTCCCGAGCCAAAGGTGAGCCATGAAGCCATGCATGAGCCACATGGGAGCCATGAGAGCCATGGAATCTACTTTCCACCTCACCATACCCAAGATGGCAAGAGGAGGAGGCCCTTTCCATATTCTCTTAAGAGTGATTAACCACTTCCATGACTCCACTAAACCATGCTTAGACTTAATTGTACTTGGATTGTGACTTGACCCCACTAATTAAGCTGATCCAAGTGACTTTCCCTTCAGCCCAAATTGACCTTGTAGGGTGAACCTAACCCAAAACCAAGGGTTGACCCATTTAGACCCAAAAATAGCCCTTTCCCATTCCATTTTGATTCAAACCCTTTACACATGTCCATGACCAATTGACTGCACAAACCTCTAGTCCTGACCCACCTGGACCTGAGGGTGACCCATGCCTGCCGGCCAGCCGCCTGGATCGCCGGAAAACACCATGGTCGAAAGCTCACATGTGAGCCCAACTTGGAATTCTCACTCGTGAGCTGCCCCATCCCCGAGTGGCCATTGGAGCTGTTCTTCTCTTGCCGAGAGCGGTGATCCCAAGCCCTAACTCTCCACGGGAGGCCCTCCACCCTCTCCTGATTTAAACACCACCCCTCTCGGCCATGAGAGGTGCTAAAAACAAACCTTAAGGAAACTACTGCCAAAATTGTTCCGGACTCCTCCCCATACACGAGCACTTGATCCCCAGCTGAGATCCCCTGCCATTTCTTCTCGCGAGCTCGATTTCGGAGTTGAAATCTGAGGCCCAAAACCGGGACACTTCTCCACGGTGAGCCAATCCCCAAATTGATTGGTTCTACACCTTCACCGGACGAAAGGAAGGTGTCCGCTGCAAAAAGCCCCATCTCCGGGCCACCCCGGTTGCTCCGACCTCCAAGCTTTGTGATCGGGTGTGGTCGAAATCACACCTAGGCAATTCACCGGACCGGGAGACTTCATGCGGAGCTTCTGCGGGATCCAATCGAAGGTGCAACAACTCTCGGATCGAAGCCACACTTCTCGAGCAAAGGTATGAGCTAATTCTTCATCCCGAGCTTCGGAGATTCTCCATTTCAAATGCTTTAATTTCGATGCATGATCACCAGTATAGATGTATTCGTCTCTTTAATACGAATCCATAGAGTATAAGAACACGAAAATCCATTGAGTATCGAGTGAGATCTTAGGGATTTAGTGTGGACGGCTCTCGGGTGAGGACGCTCGGGGACGATGAACGGATGCCGTCCATTCAATACACGCGCGGATGGACGGCTTAGATGGCGTCGGACCAGGAGACGGTACGAGAACTGCGGGGCCCAGACTGCTGAGTCAGATGGCGGCGTCGAATGGGAGCGCGCCACGCGGCGTTTCGGAGCTGCCGAGGTTGACGCGGCGATGCGTGGATAAATAGAAAAATAGGGATTTTTTCTATTTATTTAATTCCCTAAACTTCAAAAATTCATAACTTTGTGTAGGAAAATCATAAAAATAAAATAAAAATACCCTCTTGCTCGGTGAACGAGAGGAGAATAATGTGGAAAAGAAATTACTTAATTTCACCAAGTATTTTATTTTTAATAATTTATTTACTCTCTGCATATTTTTAATTCTCCATGCATGTATACAATTCACCATGGCATGAGACCATAAGGCTTTTGAAGCCTCCGAATTTGGGAACATTCCCTGAATTTTCCAAAGTCAGAGGTCATCCCTATGTAAAGTTATTGATTTTTCAAATTCATGTTACTGTTTTGAGTATTTTAATTCCAACAAATAGCATGTTGTGAAATAAATTCTAGGAAAATTTGATGATGTCCCTTATGACCAGAGGACACTAGGAAAAATAGGTTGTGAGTTAGTTCACTTAAAACAACCCTAATTGGCTTAAACACCCAAAATGGATCTCTAATTAATTAGAGCTAACCATACATCAAATTGACTTGAAATCAATTCTCCACTGACCTTTAGGATCAGAGGAACCCACCATAAAAATTTGAGGTCAATTGGACTTGGTTAGCCCTACTAAATGGGTTGATTAAGCCACTTAGTCATTTTAAACTTTAAAAATTCATAATTTTCAAAATACCTTTCAAAAATTCACCAAATTGATTTTGGAGCTCTCTGATATTAGGGGAATTTAAGAAAATTAAAATTTCAATTTTCTAAAAAAGTTGATTTTTTAAAATTATTTTAATATTTTAATAATTAAAAAATAATAAAAATCACAAAAATAATAAAATTCACCAAAATGTCACATTTTAAATTTTAATCACTTAGGAACAAACCACATATTTTTCTTAGGTCTATTTAGTGAGATATTAAATTTTAAAGCTCTAGGGTAATTTTAAAATTAA
>JAKZJZ010003017.1:0-11613 GCA_022702705.1 Papilionanthe hookeriana x Papilionanthe teres | reverse complement strand
TTAAACCTTAATTAAATAATTGATTAAATTTGGGAGAATAATAAAATTGGAATTATTAAAATAGGGATATTTTTAGGAAGAGATTTATTCTTTAATTTAAAAATCCCTGAATTAATTATCTCATTAATATTCAATTCTTAATTAAAATGATAACTCAAATTCAAAAACATTAAAAGACTTAATCATTAAACTAAAATTAAATTATTAAACTCTTTTAAAAATTTCAATTAAAATTAAAAATAAAATTAAATTAAAAATTAAATTAAATTGAGTAAATTAAACTCGATTAAATTAAATTAAATTAAATTAAAATTAAAAGTTGAATTAAATAAAAAATAAAATTAAACTAAAAAATAAATTAAATTAAATTAAATAAACAAATTAAATTAAATTAAATTGAAATTAAAAGTTGAATTAAATTAAAAATTAAATCAAAGATTAAATTAAATTAAATTAAATAACTTAAATCAAATTAAATTAAATCAAATTAAATAACTTAAATTAAATTAAATTAAATTAAATTAAATTAAATCAAATTAAATTAAAACTAAATTAAATTAAATTAATTTAATGTAACATCAAATCAAACTAAATTGAATTAACTTGAATTAAATTAAAACTCAATTAAATTAAATTAAATTAAATTAAGTTGAATTAAATATAACATCACTAAAGACATAAAGAATTCAAAATAAATCTAAAATAACTCGAACACTATTCCAAATTTAAACCCTTTAACTTAAATCAAATCATTTGAATACCAATTTACCCTCGAAAGTTTTAGTTATCATAACTTCTAAACAGAACATTAAATGAAATGTTACTTCACTTATAGGATATTCAAATGTCCTAGTTCACCGAGCAAATTAACAAAACTTGAATTCCTGACGATTAATTCATTTGTATAATTAAACCCATTCGGACTTAAAACAATCCTGAAGTATTGAAAAGATGTTTAAGATTCTTCTTAAACACTTTCTCAAAATGATAGGATGTTTATAAGAACAATTGAATTTAATTGTTCTTCGATGAAGAAAATCGTCCTTAAACCAAAACACAAAGAACCTAGACGTCATAGGAGATGACTCAACATAGGATTAGAACTCGGTAGAAAACCATAACCCTTACCTTAGCTTTACCTAGGAACTTGCTTAATTATTTTAATTGTGTTTTAAGTGCAATTGGATGACGGGAAGACCCTCCAGATACGCGTTTATTTTATTGCAATTTACTTTCTGCAATTTACATTATTGCAATTTACTTAACCGCATCGCACTTATTTTTCTTGCATGATAAACAACTCGTTGCATGAAAACTCACACCTTTAGGATAGACCCTAAAACTGAAACCAAAACTAAGTTAAAAGTCATTACAAGATAAAATTCACCGCCACAACATTTCAAAATATAAAACAACTCAAAATTTAATCACAAACAGAACACGAAACTACAAGTACAACTAAATTAAAACGTCCCGTCGGATGATCGGAATACCTCTGATGATGTAACCTACGTGTTGCTAACTGGATTTCCCACTGCCTAAATGAAAGTGTGGAACTCATTCAATCGAGTTTAGCAAATTCATCTCGGACTAAGTGAATCCGATAAAAATAATGATGCCGAAGGATGGAACCGTGGGATCTTAACCGGTGTCGTTATAATCAACTTTAAGATTTGTTTTAATTACAATATTAAAAACACTTGGACTCTAAGATTTTCTCTAAACCAAAACACTTTTCTCATCCCCTGATTTATGATTTCTAAAACTAAACCTCTGCAACAACAAGGAGCTCGGAGCATGATGGCAAAGACGCTCATCGTCATCGAAGAAACCTGAATCTACATCAGCAAAATTTTCCTAGAATTAAATAACAAAACCATAGGACTTCGAGGTAGTTTACCTAGTGCAACATAAATCCTCAACCTTTTGTTAGGCATTTGCACTGCAAATTAAGCCAAACAATAGGATAGTCGGGAAATTACCGAAGTTCGCTTCGAGTCTGTGATTTCTCCTACCTTTCTTCCTTTGGATTCCCAAAACAAAATGTTCCAAATTTGATCCATTCCCTATTAAAATTCTAAATTTCAATCCTCGAAAATCTTAAACTTTCAAATTTCGAAAGCTGCAATTATCGATTATTATCGAGAGTTTTCTTAGGTGATTCCCATCACTTAAGATGTAATTAACTATAGTGGCTCGCCTTTATAGTGAATTTTAAAGAACCCAGAAATATAAACCCCGTTTAATGTTTTAATATTAAGCAGGAATTTTGTCTAGCTTATAAAATTGGTTCGCGTACCAAACGGATGTCACAAATCTTCTAGTTTATTTAATCGAGCCCGACCGTCAAGTGCGGTGTCTATCCTTAGGATAGATACATGGTTTGTGGTGCGGTGCTCGTTTATATAAACTATTTGGGATGTGAGATCGGCTTAATCTCATATCTTAAAACCTTCAAATTTAAAATTATTTTCAAAATCAAACACTACTTTTCAAAATTATTTATTTAAATTAAATTAAAAATCCGCCGACAACTTCTGTTAGGCGACCCCCCTTTTCAAAATAAAACACACAACCTAAAAAAATATGCCGACATCGGGTTAGCCAAATTGAGGAGATTGGGTGGGTTCCGTAGCTTGATTCTATGAGGGATCAATTGCCTAGGCTCTGGAGAAGATTTTTGGTTTTGAGAGTTTTAAAAATTGGGTAGAGTTTGATTATCTCCAATTTTCCTCCTCTTTTTAGCCTTCTTTGGTTAGCTCTATTATTAACCATGGAATTGACCATGGTTGTGCTTGGCTTGGCTTTGGTTCATCTATGGGAGTTGCTAACTTCCTCATTAATGCTTGGAGATAAGATTTTGGCTGTTATGATGATGTATTAGGGTTTTCCAAGCTTAGCCATCATTAGGATTAACCATGGTGAAGGTTGGATTCAAGCTTTGGCTTGCTATCATTGGAAGGCTTGGGAGGTGGATATGGCTATCTAAGATTGTCTTGAATCACCCCCTCCATGCCATGCCTTCAACTCATTCAATGAATTTAGTGGTAAGGTGACACTTAAGCCTTTTCTCCATTATTCCCATAATTTAGTCATGATGACTTTCAAATGATCATGATGAGCTCCTATTTTGATAAAATTTATGTAATGTAGGTTTATACGGTGGCAGAGAGGTGTGTGATGACTCAACGAGGGCAAGTTATCCTCCATTCAACATGTCATTTAGGGCTTACTAGGGGCATGACACATAAATCCTATTTTTTTAAATTTTCCATAATTTGTATTTAAGAGGTCACCCCATGATGTAAGGGTGATCTAAGCTAAAATTTCTTCAATGGATGGCTTGTGAGGTGAGTGATGACTCACCCATGTCATCTCTTAAGCCATTCATGAAGGAATGACGCCTTCTTCATCCTTCAAGATTATTTCATAATGGAATTTTTTAACCATGGTTAAATGATGCGTCAAGGGTTATTTAATGTGTTAACTTATAGGTAAAGTGTTTCATGGGTCATGTATAACCAATGTGAGGTCAACTATGATCTCATTATTTTGTTTGAAAATTCAAAACCACTTATTATGTCATAAATTGTGTCACATGTCCAATTCTTTTTTATTTTAATTATATTTTCATTTTTAATTAATTATGTAATTAATAAAAAATAGTGGAAATTATATTATTAGCCAATAAATTAATCAAAATAATTTTGGAATTAATTATTTGATTAATTTCATAATTTTTAGTTCAAAATTAGGTATTTTGACCAAATTTGATACATGTTGACTAGGGTTAACCAATGTTAACCCAAGTTGACCTAGGTTAACCAATTCTAGTCTAAAGGTGTATGTGACCCACCCAACCTTGTCATGGTTAATTTGGTCATAAAGTCCATGAGTTTCATCATTAATTGTTTAATTTAGTCATGTTGACCAATTTTAGGGTTTAAGTCAATCTAGGGGTCAATGTTGTGATTTTTGGATTAAATTTTGGTCACTTTGATCGAAGTAAAGGTCATCATGTCAATGTCTATCTCTGAAGTCGGTTTTATGGTCAAGGGACACGGGTTAGCTATTTTGACCAATTTTAACACTGTTAGGTTAAGAGTTGACCAATGGGGCTAGGGTGGTTATCTTTGTGTCATGTATGGATTGTTTTGATCAAATTTCAACATCTTATGTCAAAGAATGACCAATAAGTCCAATTTAATAATCTTTGGGTGGTTTGACCATTTTGACCTAATTTGTCCTTTTACATCATGAGATGACAAATGAGGTCATTGTGGTGGTTTTTAGGTCTTAGGTTGATGATTTTGGCCAATTTTGACTTTTGGGTCAAAAGTTAGTGATTTGGGTCAGTAGGGTGTTCATTGAATCAGGAACTGACCATTTTGACTAATGTTAACTTTTTTGGTCAGAGGTTGACCTATTTGGTCAATGGGTTCGTCAATAGGTCAGATATTGTCGCTTTTCACCAAAATTGATTTTTTAGACAAATGCTGACCTATTGGGTCAATGGGTTGGTCATTGGGTCAGAAATTGACTATTTTGACCAAATTAACTTTAAGGTCAAAGGTTGACCTATTGGGTCAATGAGTGGTCGTTGGGTTAGAAATTGACTTTTTTGACCAAAATTGAATTTTTTGTCAAAGGTTGACTTATTGGGTTGATAATTGATCAAATTAGGGTTTGTCATTGCTGATTTCACCATTTAAGAATGTTATCAAAATTTAAGTTAAGAAGGCTTTATTAATATTTTACCCTAGTCATTAGGGTTTAGTGTCCATCAGTAAGATTTAGGAAGTCAATATTGTTATATTTCCTATCTCAAGTTGACTTTAAAATGATCCCCATAAAAATGAGTTCAACAACAACCTAATTCAAGTTAATCCAAACCAAAGAAAGTTTCAAGCTGACCTAACTCAACTTAACCTAAGCCAACCAAAAAAATACTTGGGTTAACTAGATCTAACTCAGATAAACCTAAACCAACATAAAATGAATTTGAGTCAACTGACCTAACTCATGATAACCTAAACTAACTCAAATCAATTTTGGGTCAACATAACATAGCCCAACTATTACTTTTGTGACCTAATTTAAGGAGTGTTTGACTTACCGTAAGAGAATAAAAGCACACTTAACACATCCTGGAGATCATATGGGTTGAAATGAAAAACAAAAAAAAAACATAAATTTCACCCAAATGATCACTAGAACATAAACTTTAACCATATAATGCTACCTAGTGTGAGAAGGAATTTCGAAGGAGGCAACTCATGGCTACTACCAAAATACCATTTGGTCACTCGTGACTAATTAAACCACAAACCAATGACCCCAGGAGGACAGAAACATGGAATTTTGACTGAACATTTCAAAATCAATATTAAAAAAAATCACAAAAAAGGCTAAAAAGTCTTAAACAACCTAAAATTTTCAACCCTCTAAATTCTGAAAATGGAATTAAAGATAAATGAAACAGTAATGAAAAAAGATCACCGAACATAACTTTAACCCCGCTACCCAGATTTGTGAGATCTCTTGGAGGACTCAACCCATGATTGTTGATCGGAATCATCCAGTTGTAGTTGGCTTGACCACCTCTCCAGACTAAGTAGATCATGGAAACCGAAATCCATGGGATGATAGAAAGCCTTGGGATGCTAACTCTATGATGCATGCTAAAAAGAAAATATAAATAAACAAACACATCTACCACTCTTATGATGCATGCTAACTCTTTTTTGCAGAGACGACATACGAAGGGCCAACTTAGATTTACTTTATATGTTATTAAGGTGTATTAACTCTATTTTGCAGGGTTGAAATTAAATATTAAGTATCCTAGGTTCTTTTCTGTTTGAGTATTCCATCCTTTTGTTGATCTAGGAGGTTTTATAGTCAATCAGTTATAAACCTCCGAACTATCCAAAAAATGAAGAAACACAAAGTGAAGGATGAACCTCAACTAAATCATGTCAGCATATTTTTAGGTTATGTGTTGTATTTTGAAAAGGGGTTGCCTACAAAAATTGTCGGCAAATTTTAGATTTTAAATTTAATTTAAATATATATATATATAATTTAGAAAGTAGTATTTGGTTTTGAAAATAATTTTAAATTTGAAAAAATTTTATGATTTGAAATCAAACCGATCTCACATCCCGAATAGTTTATATAAATGAGCACCGCACCACAAAACTGTATATCTATCCCGGAGAATAGACACTCTGCTTGATGATGGGGCTCGATTAAATAAACTAGAAGACTTATGACATCCATTTGGTTTGCGAACCAATTTTATAAGCCGACTAGTTCCCCTGCTTAATATAAATGAATTAAGCAGGGTTTATATTACCTGGGTTCTTAAAGTTCCCTATAAGGGCAAGCCCCTATAGTTAATTACATCTTAAATGATGGGAATCACTTAAGAAAACTCTCAATAAGGATCAGTGGTTTTGCTCTCAAGAATTTCAAAGTTTAGGGTTTTCGAAGGATTGAATTTTGGAAATTTCAATTGGGAATGGCTTAAATTCAGAACAGTTTATTTTAAGAGTCCAAAGGGAGTGAAGTAGGAGAAGTTGAGGACCAAGAGGAATCTTGGCAACTTCCCTAAACTATCCTATTGTTTGGCTTAGACTTGGGAGTTTATTTAATGTCACAATCCTGTCAATTTTATTTATTTAGGTCTTATATTTGTATGATATAATCACACAAGTAGCCTCGAATATGTGAGGGTTTATGTCGTACCGAACGACTACCTCGGAGTCCTAAGACCGGTTAGGGCTTAATTTACATGACATGATCATGTAAATGATTAACGAAGGGTTGAGAATTTATGTTGCACTAGGCAAACTACCTCGAAGTCTTATGGCTTGGTTATTTAATTCTGAAAAAGTTTTGCTGAAGTAGATCAGAGTTTAGCTAATGACGATGGTTGTGCTTTCCACTGTGCTCCAAGCTCCTTGTTGTTGTAGAGGTTTAGTTTTAGAAGTCATAAATCAGGAGATGAGAGAAATGTTTTGGTTTAGAGAAAATCTTAAAATCCAAGTGTTTTTAATATTTTAATTAATACAAATCTTAAAGTTGTTTAAACAGAACCGATTAAGATCCCACTCGTTCCATCATCTCGCACCGTTATTTTCATCGAATTCACTTAGTCCGTATGAATTTGTTAAACTCAATCGAATTAGTTCCACACTTTCATTTAGACCGTGGGAAATCCTGTTAGCAACACGTGGGTTACATCATCCGAGTTATTCCCGATCATTGAATGAGACGTTTTAATTTAGTTATAATTGTAGTTTTGTTGTTCTGTTTGTGATTAAATTTTGAGTTGTTTTCATATTTTGGAATGTTGTGGCGGTGAATTTTATCTTGCAATGACTTTTAATTTAGTTTTGGTTTCAGTTCAGGGACTATCCTAAATGTTTTGGTTTTCATGCAACAATTGTTTATCATGCAAGAAAAGTAAAGTGCAGTGCAAATAAGTAAATTGCAATAAAGTAAATTGTAATAAAATAAAAGTGTACCTGGAGGGTCTTCCCTTCATCCCAAGCTGCACTTAAACATATGTTAGAGCATTTAAATATTTTTGACAAAGACCTAGGTAAAACTAGGGGGAAGGTTTATGGTTTTCTACTAAGCTCCTAATCCTATAGCTAGTCATCTCCTATGACGTCTAGGCTCTCATGTTTCGATTTAAGGATGATTTTCTCCACCAAAGAACAATTAAGTTGAATTATTCTTATAAACATCCCTTCATATTGAGGAAGTGCTTAAGACGAGTCTTAAACATATTTTCAATACTTCTAGGATTGTTTTAAGTCCAAGAGAATTTAATTATACAAGGGAATTAATCATCCAGGGGTTTAAGTTTTGTTCTCTTGCTCAGTGAACTAGGACATTTGAATATCCTATAAGTGAAGTAACACTTCCCTTGATACTTCATTTAAGAGTTATAATAATAAGAGCTTTAAAAGGGCAAATCAATTTATTAGGTATTTTAATGATTTAAACTTAATGATTTAATTTCAATTTCGACTTAATTATAAAAATTAGTTTAAGTTTCGAATAGTTGTTCAATTTATTTTAGATTTAATTCTTAATGATTTCATTTAGGTTTGTTGTTAAATGATTTTGATTTAATTTAATTCAATTTAATTTTAATTTAATTAATTTTAATTTAATTAATTTTAATTTTAATTTAATTTGATTTGATTTTAATTTTAATTTAATTTGGTTTAATTTAATTTAATTTAAATTTAAATTTAATTTAATTTAATTTTAATTATAATTTAATTTAATTTAATTTAATTTTAATTTAATTTAATTTTAATTAATTTTAATTTTAATTTAATTTTAATTTACTTTAATTTAGTTTAGTTTAATATTAATTTAATTTTAATTTAATTTTTAATTTAGTTTAAATTTAATTTTAATTTAATTTTAATTTAATTTTAGTTTAATTTTAGTTTTAATTATTAATTTGGATTATTATTTTAAGTTTTTTAATTAAGAATTAAGTATTATTGAAGTGATTTATTTAGGGATTTTTAAGTTAAAGAATAAATATCCTCTTAATAATATCCCTACTTTAATAATTCTAATTTCTATTATTCTTAAAAAATTTCAATTAATTAATTAATTAAAGTTTATTTTAATTATTCTTGAAATGATTAGTAGGTTTCTACCCTTCAATTATTTAAATTTCAATCTTCCAAAATCAGTTTAAAATCAAATATTTTACCCTCCCCTTTTTGATTAATCCTAAAACTTTAATTAAGGGTTGAAATTTTTTATTACCCTTTTGCCCTTCAAGCTTAATAATTCTATAACTCACTAAACTAAGCTCAAATGAAATTAAAATTTTTATGTAACCTCACTCACATGTCAATTAAGACATTAGAGGAGAAAATGTGATTTTTCTATTTTTAATTTTTTTATGTAATTATTTCTAATGGAAAATAAGGGTTTTCAAGGAAAATTCAATAACATGACCACGAAAATGTTTCTGTCCTTAAGAAAATAATGAGATGTTCCTAATGACTAGAGGACCATTTGGACCAATTTTGGTGATTTTTTTAATTATATTTTATTTATTAGAATTATTTTGAGTTTTGACGTATTAATTAATTTTAAAATAAAATTAAAGTTGAGATATTGGTTTTATATTTTTCAAAAATCTCTCTGATATCAGTGAAGTCAGAGAACAAAATTTTATATTTTTCTGATTTTTCTTTGATTTATTAGAATTAATTTAGTGGAAATGTTAAAGAAAATCATTTTTTTAATTCAAAAATTGTTTTAGGCATTAAAAATTTAATATCTTACCCTCGAGACTTAGATAAAATATTTGGTTTGTTCCTAAGTGATTAGAATTCAAAATGTGACATTTTGGTGATTTTTAATATTTTTATGATTTTTATTATTTTTTAATTATTAAAAATATTAAAATAATGATAAAAATCAACTTTTTTAGAAAATTACAAATTTAATTTTCCTAAGTTCCTCTAATATCAGAGAAGCTCCAAAACCATTTTTGTGAATTTTTGAAATGTATTTTGTGAGTTATGAATTTTTAAAGTTTAATTTTATCCATTTTGCTAAAGAGGCTTAATCAACCCATTTGGTGAGGTTAATCAAATCCAATTGACTTCAAATTTTTATGTGATGTTCTTATGATCCTAAAGATCAGTGGAGAATTTTTTTCAAGTTAATTTAATGTGTATTTAACCCTAATTTATTAAAGTTCAATTTTGGGTGTTTAGGCCAATTAGGGTTGTTCCATGTGAAGTAACTCAAGACCTATTTTTCCTAGGTTCCTCTAGTCATAAGAAACATCACCAAATTTTCCTAGAATTTATTTCTCAACATGCTAATTATTGGAATTAAAATACTCAAAACAGTAACATGCAATTGAAAAAAACTTCTCATAGGATGGCCTCCGACCTCGGAAAATTCGTGGAATGTTCCCAAGTTCGGAGGCTTCAAAGCCCCATGGCCTCATGCCATGGTGAATTGCCTATGCAAATGGAGAATTAAAACAATGTAGAGAGTAAATAAATCATTAAAAATAAAATACTCAATGAAATTACTTGATTTCTTTTCCACATTATTCTCCTTTGTTCACTGAGCAAGAGGGTATTTTTATTTCATTTTTATGATTTTTCTACACAAAGTTATGAATTTTAGAAGTTCTAATAATTAAATAAATAGAAAAATACCCTATTTTCCTACTTATCCATGCGGCGCCACGCAATCCTCGACAGCTCCTAAAGACCACGCGGAGCGATTTGATTCAGCGCCGCCATCTCAGTCAGCTGCCATGGGGCCCGCGGTTCACGTACCATCTCCTAGTCCGACGCCATCTGAGCCGTCCGCTAGATACACCCGCGATCCAACGGCTCCCGGTCATCGTCTATGACTGGTGTGCACCCGTGACCGTCCACACTAAAACCCTAAGATCTCACTCGATTCTCAATGGATTTTTATGTTCTTATACTCTATGGATTCGTCTTGAAGAGACGAACATATCCATACAGTTTATGTGGCATGAAATTAACCCAATAAAAATAGAGAATGTTCAGAAGCTTGGGAAGAAGAGAGAGCTCATACCTTTGCTCAGAGAAGTGAAGCTTCGATCTGAGAGTTGTCTCACCTTCGATTGAGTCCAAGCAAGCTCCAGATGAAGTCTCTGGCCCTGGGTAATTTCCTAGACTTGATTTCTACTAGACCTGATTTCAACCTTTGGAGGCTAGAACAAATGGGTGGCCTGGAGAGGGGGCTTTCACAAGGGAACTCCTTCTCTTGGTCTTGTGCAGGTGTGGGAGAGTTTAATTTGATTTTTGTGGAGGATTTGAAAGTGTCATGTTCTGGCCTGAGAATTGAGCTCAATCAGTGGGAATTAGAGCAGGATGACAGTGGGGATCAAATGCTCTTGGCTAAGGGAAGCTTTGTGAGGAGTTTGGATGGATTTTGTGAAGGTCGATTTCAGCCAACCTATTGGCTGACAGGGGTTGGCTGGCTTAAATAGCTGTGGCCATGGCCTCTCAGGGGGAGTTAGTGGACCGGATCGACTGCTTGGTGAGGAGAAGAACAACTACAATGGCCATTTGGAGTGGGGCAGCTCAGCCATGGGGAATTGCAATTTTTTATTGATTTGGACCTCTCGGCCTGGTGTTTTCCGGCGACTGTGGTGGCCGGACGGCCAAGGTTAGGTCACTGTTGTGATCAGGAGGATCAGTGCTTGAGGTTTGTGAGTTTAATTATCAAATGCCATGTGTAAAGAGCATGAATTGAAATGGAAAGGGGAAGAGGTGATTTTGGCTTGGTTTGGGTCAACCCATGTATTTAGGCTTAGTTCACCTCCCCATGGCCTGATTTTGGGCTGAGGAGGTCAGGTGGGTCAGGCTCACATGTGTGGTGAAGTCCACATCCAAACATATTTGGATTAATTTTGGGTTAAGGGTAATCATGGTTAAGGCTAATGACCTTAAGAGAATCTAGAAAGAGCTTCCTCCATTTGCCCAATGTGGTATGGTCACATGTCAAACCTTTCATGGCTCCACATGGGGCTTAAGGATGGCTTCATGGCTCCGTTGACCTCATTTT